>CACRXK020000794.1:0-67504 GCA_902702795.2 Paramuricea clavata
AGTGCAGGCCCAAGGGAGCAGGCTGAAGGGAACTTGATAGTGGGCCTGCAAGCAAGGCCCGGGATTTTGTACTTTCCGCGTTCGCCCACGAACGCGGCATTCTGATTGGCTGTTTGCTGTTGGATTCTATAATTAGGTCAGTGATTCATCACAAAGGCTCTCGATATTCTCTCGATAAGCTTAAAATTCGAAAATTGATCACTTTTTTCGATTACAAATGGAACAAGAACAGACTGTTTATTGTTTACTTGAAGGAAGAGATGATTTTGACGTTATGCCAATGGGGATTGCTTGTCGTGAGGTGTTGGAATAGCAACATTACGACTGGGGTAAACTATAGTAACCTTTACACTTGAGTTTCATTAATTTCAAACAGAGTTGATACGTTATATGTTCCTCAAGAAAATGATCTTTTGGTTGATGTTGAGATGCAGTTGCATGTAAGCCTATTCGAAACACTTTGCGATTTACAAGGCTTCGCTGAGAGAGCGAAACAGAAGGCGGTATTAAATTGCCGTTTGAAACGAAACAATCTGGACTCTGAACCCTCTCTTCTTTTGTAGAGTTCTTTACCAAATGAAATAACTGAAATAAATTTCGTACTTTCCGCCGCCAACAAGAATTGCACACACAATCTGATAAGTGAGACAATTTATTTATAACAATGCCAATGGCGACAGCGAAGCACACATAATATAAATGCTAATGTGGTCTCACGACTTCCCTCATGATTTGAAGTTTGAGACTGGTTTTCTGTTGAAATTCGTCCTAATTTGCCTGTTCCGATTTTAGTTGAAAATGAGCACTTGCAATTTGGCAATTACTGACTGCGTTGCTTGCTTTTTGGGAGTTAAAACGCAGCCATTTACACATTGTTTATGTTCTGAATAAGCAGAGAAAACCCCGCAACATTTTAATGCGAGTTTGTTTGTTAATATTTGGGTGCTGTCATTGGTTCTTTTTTGACAATTGACGCGCGAATGGGGCGTATTTTATGAAAAGGGCGTTTTACAAAATACCGGGCCTTGCTTGCAGGCCCACTATCAGTTCCCTTGGGCCTGCACGCGGGCTAATTTCTAATTAACTATCTTGGATTCCTTTACGACAATCATACAAAATGCAAATCATAAATTAAACTATAAAAATCATCCAAATATCAAATATTTAGATTTTAGCAGATCACGTGACCAGCGTCTACCAGGGTCTTTTCATCCCCTCGCCAAGACCCTGGGTACGAGGTTGCTTTTACCCATGCACAGCTCGATCCCTTCCGAAAATTAAGGCTGTCTTAATTGTAAAACGCGTTCAAATTAAGACATTGCCTTAATTTTAAACCTAACCCTATTAAATCCAATCCAAATCTGGCGACCTTTTTTTTTAAATTCCCACCCCTGCATGCAAGCACTCGCAGCGCGCTGCGAGGAGCTTCGTGCGAGGACTGGAAAACCGCCTTTAAGGCCATTAATTTTATAGCAAGAAGTCTTGCCTAATGATTGTGGTATTATTAAACTAAGGCTGTGCCTTAATTTTGGAGAATTTCAAATTTAAGCCATATCCTTAATTTTCAAAAGTTTTACAATTAAGACATAGTCATAGCCTTAATTTTGAGAAGAGATCATGTTGCCATGCAACAGGCAATAATGTTTCTCGACCTTTTGTTTTTGTGGAAACATTATAGTATATTCTAGTGTTTCCACAAAAACGAAACAAAATAAACGTTCGCCTATTTGTTTTGCTATCCAATCCCTGTAACTGCTCTAAGTCTGGAAAAAATTATTAATTTTAAGTTGGTTGATTGATTGACTGCTCATACAGGTTTACTGAATGTATATTCAAACATTAAAATATACTCAAACAAGCTATTATTGTCTTACGATCTGAAATATATTATACAAATGGTACTAAAGTGTTTGAGCTGCCACATTTTTGTGTTCAAAGACAAAGTTGTTAGATCATGCACTAAAATATAAAATATTTCACTTTTTGATGGATGAACAGAAAATGCGAAGGTGACAATGAAGTTAAAAAGACTAAAATCTGTTTATTTAAAGGTATATATCAAAATCGGCTCATACTTCGACAACAGGAATGTATAATGTTTACTATTATGCAAATTTATCTGAAATGAGACCAGGATCACATTTATGGCGGTTTTTTCGTTCGGGCAAAAGAGTACAAGATGCTTAAGATATTTAGCAACTAGTAAAATCAACTAGTCAGAAAAGACCATTTTAGTCTGACCACGACCGAAAGTTGGAAAAGGTTTCTTCTGATACTTTTTCACGTTTTCCCCTATACATATATAGGGTGTATTTTGGCATAGTCGGAAGCTAATGCAAGGAATTGGCGATATTGACAAATACTGACAATTATGGATGAAGGTTTTTGCAGTGAGCTCCATATATATCTGGAGCAAGAACTCAAGTCCAAAAAGTGAAGCCAAAAATGGGGGATTGGACGACAGCTTTTCTGCGCGGTCTGCAAGGAGTGTGCCGAAATCTCGTATTTTGACTTCGATTTAAAGAATAATAGTTATAATACTATATAGTTCGATGAACTGATAACTTGATTATTGATACGGTCCGCAAGGAAAAACTGAAATTAGCTGGTGGAAATGGTATTAAAACTGTTTATAACCTTCATTGCACATCAATTCCGCCATCTTATAGGCCGAATTACTGAAGTTCTTGCTCCAGATATATATACATACAGGGTGTATCAGAAAAAAGTAGACAATTTTGAAACGGCTCTCAACTTCACAAATCCGTTCATGTCATGAAATTTTTGATAAATATTGGGTTTATAATGTGGAATAAACAAAAAAAATTCGTAAAGATAAATTTTCCAGAGCAGGGGCCGGGGTATCGTTTTCGCTGTCACCAGCATTAAAAATAGCTTGCGCGCGAAATTTAAAAGTTTAAAACGCATTTTGAGTTCATGGGCGAAAAGTTTGTTATGTGTTTGAAACTTTCATTTTTTGGCACCAATGCCTATCACGCATGCTTAATTCATCAGCTTGGACATTAGGTGAAAATTGTTCTATATATTAACTGGGACCATAACTCCAGCAGTATTTTGAACCCATATGAAATCACTATACAAAATAATTTTTATGTTCTAACTACGTTTGAATGTTTCACAAAACTTTAGTTGCCATATTTTCCCACCATACTTTTCAAATTTTACCCTTCCCATTAGTTCAACCAACGCACACTCGACATTTTCTTCAGGCTGGTTGTCAATAATGTTGCATGCCTCGCGAAAGTCTGCCTCACCCAATCCTTCGATACAGTCACGGCGAAGAAATTCAATACGATCTCGCAGTCGACCAGTGGAAACAGAGATATCTAAAAAACAATTTTGCAACAAGAATGGAATTTTGATCTCTACAGACCTACGTCGTAGTTTACAATTTTCTGGAATTTGTGATAGCTCTTCACAATTTTCACATTTAATTGTATCAATGTATCATGATTGATTTTATTTATGACGTTTTAAAAATATTTGGTACCACTTTTTTCTAAATAATTAAGAACAACCGAAATTCATTTCATATTTGTTGCATTGTATCCTATTGTATAGAACCACCAAAAATCGTATGTATATATAGGCAATATAGGCTAAGCGTTTCATTTTTATCACAGAATTAAAGTAGTATACCTATTTTTCATGACAAGAATAAAAGAAAAAATATATTGCCACATACAGTCTGTAAGATACAGTACGGAAAGCACTCGTATCTACAGTAGTATATAAATACCGTACTAGGTAACGTATACTACAGTATGTATTGTACTTCTAAAGGCGAATCTCCACTAGACGATTTTTGAGACGATCGTCAAAACAGTTCGCGACGACACATGCGCAATTGAAAAAAAAGTTCGAAGAGCGGATCGTCTAGCGCTCGACGAAAAGTAGGATTGACTTAACAAATAAGATTCCGCACTTTTTCTTGCTGCTAATACATGTCCACTTCTCTCTAAATCGTCGCGAATTTTTATGACGATCGTCATAAAAATAGTCTCAGAAATCGTCTAGTGGAGATCCGCCTTTATTTATTAGGAGAGAATTTACACTGCACAACTTTTGCCTAAAACTGTCGCATGCAACCTGCTTATAACTTGAGTTGGACTGTGTAAATCAAGCACACAACTCGCCTACGTTGTTGTAGGTGAGTACAAATCAAGTTGTAAGCAGGTTGCATGCGACAATTTTAGGCAAAAGTTGTGCAGTGTAAATCTCCTTAAGACATCAAAGTGCACTGCATGAATTTGAAAGTACAGTATTAATTAATAGAATAATCTGACAACACCAACTTACCACCCGGATCATCAGTGTGCTCTTCTTGTGTTTCTTGATCCAATTCTGGAGATTTCCGTTGTTCTGAAAACTTTAATGTCGTGTCTAATGCCGATATTAATGAGTTCACGTCACTACTTTCTTTTCTTCTGTTGAAATGTACAAATATGAAGCAGAATAAATGATGTTATGATATTATTTGTATTGATAATTTAATTGTTAGTTCTAACCGCTATTAAAATCCGCAGTAGCTAGGGTGGCTATACAATTTTTAAAAATAGGGAAATTGATAAACATGGTTTTTCAAATAAATAGTTTTTGGCTCTACAGATTTCTTTTAAACTCGGTGAGATAGTCTATTGTACTACATGCAAGAAAACGTTTTATGAAATAAAAATGGGAATAACCAGGCGGTTTTTCAAGTAATGTGCGCTAAAAGCCAAAATATCGGCCATATACTGAATCATTAGCAACAGGCAACAGTGGTGAAGTCATTTTTGTTACCAATTTCCAACTCTTTGATTGTTGCTCTATATGTAAGATGTACAATTGTTTCTAAACAAGAAATTTTTCAAAAAGTGTGTGATCTAATTTATTGATTTTCATAGTTTTAAAAATTGTAGGGAGCCATCTTAAAATGTTTCTTATAACACTCGTATAATCGTTTGATTCGTAAGCCGTTAATTAATTAAAACGTTTTACCAAGACGGGTGAGACACCGTTTACTATCAATTTATCGTTAAAGTTTGTTTCTCAAAGGAGGGTCACAAATTGTTTTTAAATGTATGTAATTGCTGCTAGCGGAATTTCAATTAATGTTTATTTTCGTTTAACTATTGATATCACGGTAAAATAGTTCATATTCATATACCTTGGTTTCTTTCTGCTATCTTGAACAAGATCTTCTTGGCTGTTTTCCTCTGTGTCAGTATCGTCGCTGGAGCGATTTTCAACACTAGCACTATATTTTAGTTTTCCAATCTGAGATTTCCAGTCAATGATTGAAAATACAATTATATAATGTAGATATAACAAACGAATCATATAAATTCGCGGGATCACAGCTAGTAGCTCAGTAGCTCAGTATATATATATATATATATATATATATATATATATATATATATATATATATATAGCTTAAGTTTTTGGTTTACGAAACACAAACAGTGCTCAATACCATATAGATAGAGCGTAATATAGTTTTTCGTTTTATACCTCAAAAAACCACAACAATCTGTTTCATCCGTATAGGAATCATCGGGTGGTGAGTAATTTCGAAATTACTAACCCCCAATATTTTCATTTTGGCGGACAGGGGGATCAAAACGCTGCAATTTATGTTTAATAAAAGAAGCGAAATTTTCGGCAAGTGTCGACACAAAAACCGGTTTCGAGTAAACAAGATCGTTAAAAAAAATTTATGACCCAAGCATTGTTTCGACTAAGCACTGTTTCGCCTAAGCATCAATTGTTTCGCCTATAAGCATTGTTTCGCCTACACGCATTCCACGCATTCTTTCGATAGCATAAAAGCAACCTACATTTTCGAAATATATATATATATATATATATATATATATATATATATATATATATATATATATATATACCGGGTGGCGCAAAAAAAAGTACAACTGTTTGATTACTTGTAACTCAGAAACAATAAGCAGTAGAACCATAAATCGAGTTTAATTGCATCCAGCGATATCTAACTTAAATTTTGGTATATTTGACAGGCATATTCGTCCAAGATTAACTGAGATATAAGAGTTTAAACTTTTGTTAACAATTTTGAAACGGTCACAAATTAGCTAAAATCAGTTTAATAGGCCGTTTTTAGCTAATTTGTGACCGTTTCAAATTTGCTAACAAAAGTTTAAACACTCATATCTCAGTCAATCTTGGACGAAAATGCCTGTCGAATATACCAAAATTTAAGTTAGACATCGCTGGATGCAATGAAACTCGATTTTGGGTTCTACTGCTTATGGTCTTTGAGCTATATGTAATCAAACAGTTATACTTTTTTTTGCGCCACCCGGTATATATATGCTGTGGTATGCCTTGTGAAATATGTGATTTGGTGTGGATGCTATCAAGCCTATACTCAGAAAAGTTCTGAGCTCTAACCGACCAATCAACCGATTAATCAGTGCAATTCTTCTTAAAATAGTATATATATATATATATATATATATATATATATATATATATATATATATATATATATATATATATATATATATATATATATATATATATATATATATATATACCATGTCAAAAACTATGTCAGTGAATTTCATGATTACCTAAACTTTATTGACCCTATAATATATACAGTTCACTGTGGAAAAGGAAACGTAAAGCAAACTTGCTTTTCTATAGACACTATGACAACTAGAGACAATACGAACACTATACAAGTCAGCGTTTATACGAAACCTACACATACATGCAAACAAATATTTGGACTTTAATTCCCACCATCCCATCACCCATAAACGTTCTGTCGTTAATTCCTTACTCAATCGAGCAGAAAATGTACCGACTCCTGCCTCGGGAAAAAAACAAGAACGTATACATGTTTTCAATGTACTTATGGTCAATGGCTACCCCAACAGTTTTTACTGTCGATGCAACTGAAGTGTTCATAAAATATTGCATCAATTCATTTCCTCAAGTTGGTCAATTCATTTGATAGAAAATTGATCAATTTCCTGTTACTTCTAGATGAGCCAATTAGATTTCGTTTCAGAACCGACTGACTAATAGGAAACGCACAGGAAGTAAAAAGAAACTTGAATTCGTATGAATTGATCAACTTAAGGAAATAAATTGTGCAATATTTTATCAACACTCCTATTGCATCGACAGTAAAACAGAGTGACAAACATCGCAGACTTAAGAAAAAACAAGGTACCTTTGATGCTGACAATTGCGCAGTCTGGAAACAAAGTTTATTACATTACCGTATATCAAAGGCGTATCGGAACAAATCTCTAGGGAAAACTTTAAGGTGAGTTATAAACCGATTAACACCCTACACACATCCACTTCCCAAAGCCAAAGGATCGGGTTGACCGAAGGTCGTAACCAAACTTCGCATTGACAAGCCATCCAATATTTCTTTAGTGGTATGGTTTCTCCAGCTATAGACAATCTATACTGTCGTAAGACAAGTTTTTTCCGTTGATCAAATATTGTTATTTGAAAAATATGCTCTAGCGTCGAGTATTTTGTGTATGTATATAACTTCCATTAACTTGGGGCGTCTTATTTCAGCAAGTTTTCTCAACTCTCATGCCCCGGTCAAACGAGAACCGAAGAGTTGCATGAGAGTTGACTGGATGTTACCGTGCGATAGCAAAAACTCTTATCAACTTTCATTAAAATTTGAACCAGTGCAAAGTCAATGGGATTTGACGAGAGTGCATGACAGGCGATGAAAGGTGGCGGTAAAACGTGAGCGAGATTTGCAACTCTCGTTCTCGTTTGACCGGGGCTAGCTTAAGAAAGTGAAACATACCTGAGCGCAGTTAATTTTAAAATTTATCTCTTTTGTTGAGCGTTTTCCACGATGTGTGTGGACTTCCAAGTCGTAGTTAACTACATTGTAATCCAGGAAACAAATCTATAGCTGGTTGATTCCGTTTGCCACAGAAAATGAGCAGAAATAGATTTATAAAAATCGCCAATGCTTGAAGTTGCATTCTTGAGAAGCATGCCTTTTGAAATTCGGTCAGCTGCGGGGGCGAAAACTTCCTATGTTTGATAGTATATAAATCAATAAATGTGTCCTTGATACACCAAGGTAATGGACTTGCAGTCTAAAATAACTTAATTTGGGACTTTATTAGTCCTGTTGTCTGTGCCTTCAATTTCTTATTGTAAAACTAATAAAAAAAAATAAGTATCTGGATTGTCAATTAAATATAAATTATGTGTAACGCAGCATATCTTTGCAATCTGTGAGACAACACATTTCAGATTAGCTGAAGCAACATCAGCACTGAATATCTTAATCATGGGGGGCAGAGACTTCCTGTTTTGAAAACTTTTAATTGCTAAGCGATTACTGCGTTCTGAGTATTGGAAGTCGGTCGTAACTGCATGCCATCACATGGCATAACCATAAAAAGTATAAAAGCAAGGTAGGAAAAATGATAAAACTCTTTATATAACCATGTACGTATATCGTTGATTGATTATATCTACCACTATATGCAACTATATATATATATAGCAGATTTCCCCTCATTATAATGTTATATATACATGCCATATTATAGCTTCGTGTATTTATATATATAGTTGTCTTCGTAAAGAAACGGCTATAAACTATAACCCGTAGTACAAAACACAAGATCTATTCTGGAAGAACTACAGCTGAACTGAGAAGCCATGTTGACTTTGGAAATCACCAAAATCGCATTAACAGAAAACACCAAAACGATATATTGTATGCATGGTCTTCTCTGTAAAACGCCGTGCTTGTTGCGCAAAAAATGGCTTTTTTTTTGAAAACTTAAGAATTAATTAAGGTAGTAAGGAGGCTATAAAGTAACGTTATAATTATATAATTTATTTAAGGTCTTTCCTGAATAATTTGTTGAATGCCATGCATGAATTATCGCGTGAAATACATGTCGACAGAAACTCGTGAAAATATTTTATAACTCGACATTTAATATTTAAAAATTTATAAATGGATGTACTAACTGCACAGCACCAGTTATCCTTGATCTATATCTTTTCTTTACATTAACATCATGGCAGCACAATATATACGTTATATTTCCTATGTTTTGATATTGAACCGCTATATGTAAGATTTTCAGCAAATTAGGAGAATTTTGTTTACGCGGTTAAAACAACTCAATCAACATTGACGTCGTCTCATTTTTCTTCATGGATAGCTGTAATCAGGCTCACAAAATTTGGTTACTGGTTACCACAAAACTGCATGCAGATAATGGTTGAAACTGAAACTACTATTTACCGTGAATTTCAACTAACTTTTTAATGAAAATGTTCCGAATTTAATTCCGAACAACGGAGTTTAAAAGTTCCTAATGAAATTCACAAACAAGTTTGCAAACTGCGCATTTTATTGCGTGCTTTCTTCTGGTGAATTCAATATGAACTTTTGAACTTCACAACGGTGAACGAATTTGTGAAGTTCCGAGCATTTTAATTTGTAATGAACTTTCTGAGAAAAACTTTGGAAATATTATGGCTGTCAACAGTTTCAAGTATATACACGAAATCCTGTGCGGGAAACTGTCCTAAACTATATAATATCTGGACTATAAATACGAGATTCGTTGTTTGGAACAATTCACAATCTTATGCGCCATTCCGCGTCTGCGCATGCCATAATCCCGTGGTATAAATGCTTGTATACAGCGATGGTTTTTCAAAAATCCCGTTGCCAATTTGGTGACGGCTACGAGATTTGAAGCAGTCAGTGCATCATGGCTTAACAAGATGGCGTAAGAATATAACGAATATATCTCGATCGGAGTCGTCCTCGTTGCCAAATCTACAGCTCTCTACTAGGAGCTTAAGCAAACCGTTTTTGGCCAAAGGTACGCCAACCGGCCGCTATATTATGGCGAGTGATGGCGATAGCAGTTCTTGCTTGAAATGAAGAACGGCAGGCAAGGCAGTTTCACGTTCAACGGCTGTCGCCATTACTCGCTATATATATACCTGTTCGATGGACCGGTTGGCGTACGTGTTCTGCTTCGTGCGTTTTAAGTGATTTTTCGACAATCCATTTTAAATTAATCACTTTGGAATCTATTCACTATTATTTTTCACCCTGCTCGGTTTCCTTTGTTCTTATCGGGGAATATATTCAATATTCCGCTCTAATCAATTTCCCTTTAATAATCCCCTCTAATATTCACCTGCAATTAATAATCCCTCTAATATTCACCTGCAATGTCTTTGCAGCACAAAAAAATGAGAAAAAACAACATAAGGCAATATGGCATTAAGAATTATTTCTTTTCTGTCTCATTAACGCGACCTCGCAATGTGAAAAATAAGTACGTTATTTTGAGGCACCTCGGGGATATGTGTTTATTCACCTGAGCGCCTGGGTGAATAAATCACATATCGCCTCGTTGCCTCAAAATAACCCATATACTCACTATGCTAAATCAACTATTGTTCAACTGCGCCACTTAAATAAATAGACGACCTACTTGACAGATGTTTTCTAACTTTTGTTGCGTTACTGTGACACATAGAAATAATAGACATAGAATGCGTGCTCCTATCTTTTCTCAGTAAAAAATTTGTCTCCACAAAATGGCGCATTGAAAAGGGCATTTTGGTTGGTCCCAGACTCCTGAGGCAGGGAATTTCGCGCGGTTGCACGGAGTGCGAATTATTTTTTCAACTGAAAAGTTTGCAAAAAATTTTATATCGGGACTTAAAATGGAAAAAAAAGTTTGGTAAACTAAGGAAAAGTGTCTAAAAACCCATTCCAGTGGGTTTTTTTACGAAAAGCAATAGTTCTGAACAGAATATATGCAGAAATCGTCGTTTAAAAATAAATTTTCAACGTTATGTTGTTGTGCAAGCCAAAACAAAACACAAAAGATCAAGACAAACTCAATAGGTATGTTCTACAAATATTTCAACTCTTTTACAATATAAATGGAGTTCAATAATCTTTTTAAACTTACACAATTATATATTTCATATTTTTCTACGTTGCTTGAGCTTGAGGCAACGCTTTTGAAACCATGATTTTCGACGATTATTTTTAGGCAATTTTACAGTTTATCGACAACTATAAAATGTTTCAAGAACATGAAAACACTTCGTTTACATTGCAGAAAAACGAAACCCGACGAAGAAAGAACTATCATTTTGTAATCTTATAAGATATTGGCAAAACAGTTACGTTTAGAGCATGCAAAAATGTTTTGAGTAAATTATATTTTCGCGAAACTACTTTGCTTTTAAAAGGCTGCACGATTTTCACTGTTTTCATAGAGTTTTGTAACTGCACATTTGCTTTGACAGTTTGTGCCTTCAAGGAACTCAAAATCTATCCCCAAACTGCAAATTAGACAACAAAACAAAACGTTTTGACGATGAAAACGTAGTTTTAGCTTTGTTTATACTTTGTTGTTTGCACTCCTGGCCAAAATTCAATATGGCGCATTCAAAAGGGCACGCACCTGAAAAAGTGGAGACATGGTTCGTCATTAGCACGCATTCTATGTCTATTATTTCTATGCTGTGACACTACAAAATATAACTTGTTTATGAGCCTATACAAACCCCTAGTATAATATTTTTATAAAATCATTGCAAGCTACTTAAAGTTTTTTTTTGTCTTTTCTTTATATTTTATCACAATATCTTAATTTTTAGAAATTTAGCAGCTTTTGTAAAAATTAGTTTGTTTAAATAAAGTCAATCATCATATGCATGATGCTGCCACTATAATTAATTTGTCTCTCTCTTGAATACTTCTATTAAGAACTGACATGTGACGGTGTTACCACAAAACAATATCAATGTGGATTCAGACTTTTCTAAGTGCACATCATAGTATATAGTGCCAATTTACTCTTGAAATAAATTGAGGTCAATAAGGCGAAACATGAAGCTGAAGTCGGTATTATTACCTATCAATCCAAAATAAGACCAATTCTCGAGTATGCATCACCTGTCTGGGCGGGACTCCCTAATTACCTGCGAGATGAAATAGAGCGGGTTCAATCCAGGAGCTTAAGAATCCTTGGCCTGGAAAAAGATTACCTGCCACCGTTGAACGAAAGGGAAGAGGCAACTAGTCGAGAAGTTGATAGGTTTATGAACGATCCAAACCATCCCTGTCACAGTGTTTTGCCAAAATTAATTAACAATCAGTACAATTTAAGGAACATTGACCGGAATCGCAATATATCATTCTTCTCAGGAACTGAAAGGCATAAACATTCTTTTTCAGGAAGAGCTTGTAAATATGTATAAATACTTTTAACTTATTAGAACTTATTAGATTAAAGAACTTATTAGTTTTAACTTCTTAGTTAGTTTTCTAAATTATCTTACAACAATTTGTAATATAAAGACATATCCACAGCATATATACTTTCTTAAACAAGTAATTGTAAGTCCATTGTACTTTTTATCATAAGATGGATGAATAAAGCTATTATATTATTATAAAAAAAACATCCGTATTTATATAAAACGTAAAAGATACGCAAAGAAAAAAGTTCCCTGATGACAGAGGTCGCTATTTGTGCAGGTAAGGGGAAGAGACCTTTGCCTAGATCTGACACGTTTTCTGTCGCGCATATGCGAAATTGCCATGACAACGAGTGATGTTTACCACGTGATATCAAACCGGTTTTTGTGGGAGCAACTTGGTAATTCAAAGACTTACCGTAGTTTGAAGGCAAACAAATGTATCTCGGCCCGATAAAACAGAAAAGATTGCTTTCTTTTGATCTTCTGTCACTGCATGCTTTCACAGTTTCATCTTTGAAAATATCAATTACATAGCTTAGAGCACTTTCAAACAACATGAAAAACCTCGAAATGACCACGCTGTGCAAGCCGCCATTTTGACACTACGGGCTCAATGTCATTATAGCGTAATTCAGCTCTGAGCATGCGTTCTATTTGTTTTTCTAAACCGGTTTCAGAACTTGTTTTACAAACTGGTTTGACTCGTCCACGATCATGGACTGAGGAAGTGTCAGATCTAGGCAGACGTCTCTTCTCCTTCGCTTCCCAGCACAAATAGAGACCTCCGCCAGCAGGGAAAGAAAAAAGCTGCTTTGGGGGAAGTACTTTATGTATGCCTATTACAAGGTCCCAAAAATAGCGAGAGGGAGGGACACTATATGTATGTATCTATTACACTGCATTACCCTGCATTAGACTGCATCAGGGTGCATTAGCATGCATTAGACTGCATCTTAGATCATAATACTAATTGTGTCTTTGTTAATTAACATGCAGCCTACATTCCTCAATTATCAGCAAAAGAAAAATCCACCCACCAAAATGGGCCTCGTGGCCAGAGTCTTTTTGGTATGGCGCGCGAGCTGAGGGCCTTGGTAAAATATGCTGAACAACGTTATGTTGCTGACTACAATTAGCGCTGGCACTTACGATTTTCTTGCTTAAAATATACATGTTCTGTTTATTGTTTGTATATTTATCACTCAAATTTTAACAAATTTTACGAAAAAATACTTCAAATTTTAGCTGTGAAGTATATTGATCACTCAAAGTTTTAACAAATTTTATGAAAAAATACTTCAAATTTTAGCTGTGAACACACGTACAGAAAACTTTTCAACATTCTGATTCATATTGTATCAATTTTCAAAGAATGGAGCTCATATTTGTAACATTGTTTTGTTGGCTGTAGCAACCCTATGATTATCTTAATACCGGACATACAACACCAAAGCAAAATGAAAGCATGCTGCTCTGCTTTACATAGAAAACAGAATAAATTTTTTAAGCATTTCTACTGTTACTTGTAATGATAATCATAACTGATGAGGAAATAGGAGTCTTTCTATATGTTAGTGATGTGTTCTTACAGTTCATAATATTAGATTTGATTGACAGGCATATCGATTTCGACCAATGGGAATTTTGCGTTGTGTGGGCAACGCGTAACAGTTCGTTTCTTGGTGTGTTGTTGGCAGTTTCTTGATGTGTTGTCCCAAGGGCCTACTCGCAGTCTAATTAAGCCTGAAATAGTTTGAAACTTGTGTGAAAATAAATTCACTATAAATGTACAGTACGTACTTTGATATACAGTACCATCAATCAATATAATTTCATATTCCAACACTGTCAGTGTTTATTAAATATACGAAGGTTCCCAAAATTCCTAAAATTTGTTAAAACTTTGATAATAAATACAAACAATAAAACAAAAGAGGTATATTTTAAGCAAGAAAATCGTAAGCGCCAGTGCTAATTGTATATTCAGCAACATAACGTTGTCGTTATTGCGCGTGCCATAAATCTCCAAAAATCTTGTAGATTTCAGCGTATTTTACCAGGGTCTTCCCTTCCAAGAAGACCCTGGGCCCGAGGTTGACCCAAACCCTACAACACTTTGCCCGGTGCTTAATCGGGGGCGACGATTGGACGAGTATATAAACGCTGACATTTTGGAACAATCATGGAACGAGATAAGCAACCTTTTGACACTTTACTCTCGTCCTTGACAATCGCGACAATTGACCCTCGACCAATATGGCATTAGATAAACTCCACACGCTTCTATATAATAGCTATGTATATAAAGTATAATTTATGACGGCCAAAAGTATAATAGCCATCGGGTATTATTTGGTGTTACCCTGTGGAAATAAAGCCATTACTATTAATATGATATAAACCTAAGTAAAATAATTTCTTTGTTGCAGTACTAGATGGTAGTCATTAAGCTATTGTGCATTTTAAACCTCGACATTTTTAACCTCGTCCTAGACACATTTGACTTTCGGCTAAAAAAAGATAAACTGCGTATGTGTGTGGTCATGTAAGTTTGTAATATAGAAATGAGGACGAACTGTACAAGCAGAACACCTTTGTTTATACTCACTTCGTTTTACTGCAGATTGATAGAAAAAAAGAGAAAAGCTCAGACATCACGTGCTGGGAATTTATGCTGAATACAAGATATGAAAGTAAAGACAATGAATATCGTGTTGGTTTACATTGTAATCTTATCATTCCAACAAGATCAGGTTAGTGGTTGGCGACGAAGAAGAAGAAGACGTTCATGTAGCCCCGTCAACTGTCAGTGGGGCTCATGGTCATCGTGGAGTGTATGTAGTCATAGATGCGGCAGTGCGGGAGTACAGACACGGACAAGAAGCATAAGACAAAGTGCATCTTGTGGAGGTTCATCATGTTCAGGTCTGTCATCATATTCCAGACCATGTAACAGAGGTGCATGTCATAACGGAGGAACCCCCGTGTATGGTCGATGCTATTGCACGCCAGGTTGGACAGGAACCTGCTGCGAGTCAGGTGAGTAAAGATTACTGTTGCAATTTCATACCTGTATAATTACACAATTTGATATACAGTCAACTCGCTATTACGGACACCTCGCTATTGAGGACAGCTAATAAGTCCGAAACTACTATGAAATGCATTGAAATAACGCTCGCTATTACGGACTTTCATTGTTACGGAATTACAGACACTTCATGTCGTCCCAAGCAAACATTTTTATTGTTCTATTCTTGTTACAATGGACACGTTGGACTACTGTGCCGAGTGAAAGAAGTTAAAGATATTTGACATATGTTATAACGTATATTTTTTGCATGAAATAAACTATTTTCAATAAAACCTTGTATTGGATACTTATGTATCACAGTGAATGTAAACTGCATGGAAATTGAATAAACTGGTCATTTTTAGAAGAAAAGGGCGGGAATACATTGTAGTGACATTTTACAACCTCGCGCGTCGCTCAATAAACCAAAAAATCGGATACGCCGAATAGTTAATTACGTTCACTTGCAAACCATGGCAACTATTCAGTGTAGAACATATTTTTCCTCCTTGTTTGCGAAGACAAACCATATTGTCCATTGAACTTGTCTTCGTGTTTGTTGGGAAATTTGAGCACATATTTAAGTTGTAAGTGTTATGAATATTGTATAAGAATGTCCACAAAAGAAATGATTTATTATTGATCTTAGCTTTGGGATATCTTCAAAACCAAGCGATTTCATTGGTTAAGAGTTATGATTACTTTGTTTTTTATATACGACATAAGAATTATGGTACTCGACGCAATTTTTTCTGAAAAATAGTGCGACACATAAATTGGTTAACTTGGTCCGCATTTAGGGACTGGTCATAATTTAGCAGGAGGGGTGGGGAGGTGGAAACAGTGGGGGGGGGGAAAGAAATAGCCAGGAAATAGGGGGGTTCATAAAATATTAGACAGCTTATGAAGGCGGGGAGAGGGTCTGCTGTTTTAGTTCAATTAATTGTTTTATACATGCCTTCTCACATTTTGTTTGAGTTGCATTAAAAATTGATTCTTTAAACTTAGAATGAAAAGTTTGAAAAAACTAAAGTTTTATATATGACTATGTATTTTAATTTGGTATAATATAAATTTTAGTATTTGATTTAAAGCGCAACTAGAAAATTAGAAAATTTAAAGTGCAATTAGAAAATTTATTGAATGCAGAGTTTAGTAGTAGGTAGGTACATTTTTACTGACACAAGCAAGAGAGAGGGAGGGGGCATTATTTTTCCGGATTATGGCAAAGCAGGGTCACAAAATATTATTCCTTAAAATTTTGAATTACACCTCCCCACCCCCCTAATAAATTATGACCAGTCCCTTGGTACATTGAAATGTACAACCTTGATATTAAAAGTCTGTTTAAGATTAATGAGCATTTCTACAACTCGTCTTAATTGATTTCGACTGCTCGACCCTAAATCCGGCTGGCACAAAGTTGAATAATTCATTCATAACAAATTTTCTATGCAATTTCAGACTTAGACGAATGCAGTTCAAGCAGTCCACCGTGTCAACATATCTGTCATAATGTTTTTGGCAGTTACACCTGTAGATGTCACGACTGTTACACAAAACTTGGCGGTAATTGTGAACTGCGACAATGCAAGATTGGTGGAAAATGCTTCCAATACGGACATGTAAATCCAACTAATCAGTGTCAGGTAAAACACCATCCTAAATCAGTGTCGGGTAAAACACCATCCTAACCCAACTGTGCGCGAAACACGAGGGTAAACGTATATATAGTACGCCTGTATATATGTGTTGCGTAAAACTTATTAATTTAGTGTTTGAAAAAATATTAATTCCTTGCGACGAAAAAAAACCCGATTCAACAAGAAAATATTTTCATGTTAATCAGCAGAAATTGCACCACTTGGAAGAGCGAAACGAAATGGATACGATTACATCATTTCATATGTAAACACAAGCCCTCTTATCCGGTATGGTTTTTGTGTCACTACGCAAGCTATCGGATACAAAGTAAACATAGCCCAAGATTTTCACTATGTAAGATATTGTTCAGGTATTATTCCAATTATGTATAGCGCTCACTTGTGGAGGTCGTGCGCATCGAAGCGCTAGCGCTTCGCTCTTCCTAGTGGTGCGTGTTGTGCCGGATTGGTTTTTGTAACACTCTCACCTATCTAAACCTATCCACCCCGCCTTTGGCTCTTTTAGAGAAATACCCTATTGGCGCTACAATCCCTTTACCTTAAATTGGATTCATGATTTTCTAAGCGACCGAAAGCAAAGAGTTAAATTGGAGAACGACATCTTTTCATGTTGGGATGAGATTCTGGCAGGCGTACCTCAGGGAACTAAATTACGGATGATTAATGACTTAAAAGTAAAGTCATCAAACGGTAATGCGATTTTCGTTGACGATACAACATCCTTTAAAATCGTAGAAAAACATGAGCAAAGCACCGTGCAAGTTATTGTTGACGAAATATCTGATCGGATTGAATAAGACCATCTATCTATATCTATTTCATTGTAATATAAACACCAATCGTAGCAATTCTGGGTTCAATTCGTGATTCAAGATGGCGAAATTTACAAAAATACAAATTGTTTATTTTCCTTGTTTTTTTTTGTCATTTTTGTTTTGTGGTACATACTAAAACATTCGCGTCTCGGTCCTGGCACTATTCACCTCTACTTTGGTGAATAATATAATTGTCAAATATCCTCATATTTCGCACGCAAATATCGAAGGGAAGTATATATTTGTACGTGAAAAATGAGCATGCTACCTCTTTTGTCGAAATAAATATTTTTACCAGGAATTATGTCCAGGGACGAAACTTGATGGGGGGGGGGGTGTGGGTGGAGTGTGACACCCCCAAAGTACAAATCATCTGGATTGGCAAAATAAGGGTTACGTGCATGTTTTAACAGGAATTTGTCAGAAAAAAATTTTTTGATCCTTAATTTAATTGGTTTATGTCCGGAAAATTTTTTTCGCCCGTTTTTTAAATGACCGGAAAAAATTTTTTCGACCTTCCCCCCCCACACCTCCCTCCCCTCGCCAACATTTTTGGGAGAAATAGTGGCCAAAAAAAATTTTGCTGCAGGGCATCATCGGCTTTCGCAGAGCAATTCTAGCAGACACCCCCCTCCACCAATTAAAAGGGGCTAGTTTCGCCCCTGATTATGTAATTTAAATAACAGTCATCTTATCAAATAAACACAAGATCATGCACTTAATTACCAAGAGGTTACTTAATTACGACTTTTAATAATTAATATTTAGGATTGTCAAACATATCGTAAAACAATTTGGACAAACAACAATGCGCTATCCTGCAGTGATAATAATTTGTGTACGAGAAATGATAAATGCGTCGACGGCACATGCAAAGGAACACCGTTCACATGCCTTGGGTGTCAACGTTGCAATGGAGATCGATGTATGATCAAACCTGGTTTCTGTGTGATCGATGGAATATGTTACAGCCATAGGAATTTGCGACCTGGGAAACCTTGTCAGGTGTGTTTACATTTTATAAGGTAGGAAATGTTTACGAAGTACCCTTTTCTGGTACCTAAGCTAAAAAAGATACCCGTAGCACCCTCCAACTTTGCATTGCTTTCTATGCCCCTGACAACACACGCATTACAAGTCCCCCATATACCTTGTGCACACGTCTGTTGAATTTCAAAAATAACTCTTCATTCCTTGAACCCAAATTCATATCATCCTCGTTCCCACGGCTTTTCGGCTGCCTGCGGCCAAGAAGCCCTGGGAACGAGGATGAATTCATATCTAAATATACATAATGACAATTATGTAAAAGGGGCGTGTCTGTAACAACACTATAACGTCTATTCGGTAACTATATAGCTGTTTAATAACGTTTAATGCATTTATTCTTAGGAATGCAACAGCAACAACCCCACAACATGGACGACAAATAACAACCTTGTGTGCAGTGACAATAACGTAATGACCAGAAATGACCGGTGTACAAATGGAAAATGTCGAGGAGAGCCATTCACGTGTTTAACATGCCAGGATCATCATAACGACACATGCCGAATAAAATCTAGCTATTGCCTCATCAACTATAACAATGTCGACACATGTTTTACCGCTACTACGGAAAAACCAGAAAATCCATGTCAGGTAAAGGAAAAATATGTTCCAAAGTTAAATTTGAGAGACGTCGACCAATCAGTTTTGTTCATTTGTACTAAGGGAATAATTATAGTTTACTAAATAAAATTGAGCAATACACAAACAGATCACATGGTTTCGGCGCTATTCTTATTTAGGTGAATTAACTTAACTTCCCTACTACTCTCACTATAGTCAGTGTGTTCACCTGAACTGCATGATGTCCCAACAAAGAAGGCTATGAAGGAAGGGGGAAGGGGTTGAATGAAATTTCCTCGATCAATCAGTCAGACAACTCCTTGACCTGTGAAACCTCTTTCCAGCAACAAAATTGTTGATGCAAATCCCATTTCTAGTGCATGATCACAGCTACCAATTTTCTAGATCGCGACACTTGAGAGATGATGTCAACGGTCAGAGGCTTGTCCGGAGATAATGGCCGTTCATGCCAGTCTAAATGCCCACAACTATCGATAACTCACGTTTTAACTTCCCAGCAAAAGCTTTATTTTTAAAACTCTTTCAGTGGTGTCTTCCTGAAGCGAGTACTACAACATGGACAAACAAGCATGACGTTCCTTGCGACGACGGAGACAGTTGCACAAAGTCAGACACATGTAAACATGGACAATGTGAAGGGATAAGTTTTACATGCAATAATGATTGTCAATCTTGCAATGGCAGTGACTGTGGTTTACACATTGGGTATGGATATGTAGCGGATAACTGTACTTGCAAAATAGCAGGTACGTCGCGATATAAATAAAGTCCGTTCTGCGCATCAGTTCTGCTCATAACAAAGGGGGGACCAGCAGATGTAAATATTGCCCAAATTTTGCATCTTTCGAACTTTTTTAATTGAAACGTACCTTAGTTTATATTTATTTACAATAACGAACCAGAAAAGTGTTAGATATTCAGTTAGTATATCATATTTTACAAATATAGCAGTTCAAAATGTAAGCAAAGCGTTTGTTTACATTATAGAGTTTACAGCATCTTTAAATAGTTATTTATAATTTTTCTACAAAAAATCTCATGCAAAATGTCTCACAGTTATAAGCATGCAACAAGAAGTTGCCTAAATTGATGTCCCATATGTTTTAGATCTACAAAATTCTTAAATTACAAAAAAATGACCAGTTATTTCTTCAGGAAGAGACTACAACCATCAACAGCTGAACCCAAGTAATGAATGTCAATGGTGCGACATATATGACAAAACATCCAAACCAATTCTCGCATGGTCTAACCGACCGTCAGTTGTTTGCAATGATAACAATGCCTGTACAAAGCAAGATCTCTGTCAAAATGGATACTGTGTGGGTACCGAGTACAGCTGTCAAGCATCCTATCCGCAGTCCAGTTGTGTACAAACTTCTCAATGTGTTGGTGATGGAACATGTAGGTATATCATGAAGAACAACGGAACAATATGTCGTGCAGCTATTGACATGTGCGACCAATCAGAAAGGTAAGAAAGTAGTATACACTGTGTGTAGATTAGAATTCTTACACACTTGAACCTCTCCTTGCAGAATACAGACACCTCCCGTCAGCGCACTCCATTCTTGGATACCGACCAAACGTCTATTATATCACTACATTTACGACCAGACCCGGTGTTGATATACTTTGGGTGGATTAAGTGTATAAAAACATCTGTTTAGTATAGGTTATAATTACAAACATAATGAAGGAAGACAAAAATGCATCATTACTTTGGTGATAAATATTCCGTCCACAATTAGGATATATTATTAGACTGATCAATTATATATTAATGAACCCATCATAAGCGGAAACCTCCCTCCCGTAAACGGACACCATGACTCGGTCGACTGTAGACTTGGTCGACAGATTGAAAGAGAGTGGGTGAGTATTGAACAGTGGCTTTATTGATAAAACTCATATAGAAGAAGTGAGAATTGGTAAGTAGAAGTGGAGATAGGCAGATTGGTATGTGTATTGTAGTACGTAGATAGTAATGCCAGGAATTTAGATGGATGTGTCAGGAAAAAGCGCAGAGTTGGTCACACAATGCATTTTCAATACCGTACTAATTGCACACATTCCGCACTTTCGTAGATGCAACGGTGTAATTGGAACATGCCCGCCAACAGCTATCAATCCAATATACCTTCAAGAAGGTCAAGCAAGGATAACAGTTTCGAACTTCGCGAAAACTGTTACATTCCAGTCAAGCACAGACAAATTACATCTCCAACTCAGCGGCTTTTCTGTCACTTGTGGTTCACTCACTGTTAGATGGTCTTTAATAAAAGCTGAAAACAGTTGCTACCTTGGCAGAAATAATGCAACACTTTCTTCAAATACAAATAATCATATTCTCACCGGCCTTAATTTGCAGAACACAGACACGTATAAAGTCGTTGTTCAGGCAAGCAATATTCGCGAACAACTTGGGTTACCAGTGTGCAGTAATGACGTTACCATAGATACTGGCATTAATGATGGGCGATTACCGATATATTAGTTGGTATCGATACCACCCTTAGTGTTTCGATTACTTTTAAAATTAGACATTTATTATAATCCTGTAGTTGTGTCATCGTTTTCATGGTTATTTCTAATAAAACTTATGTACTTTTTTGTATTTTGCTGCATTTATCAATTTAATCAAACTTCCTTTACTTTGTTTGACATTCTATCTGTTAGAATATGCTCCTGATATTCTGTTGACAATAATAAGATTATAGTTCATGAATGACATTGATTACTATAAGTATGTATGTAAAATGTAATCTCTGGATACCACAAATTCCAGTACTCCATGTACCAAACTGTATACCATGCATTTTAGTAATAGAATGTGATTTATATAATAACTACAGTGAAACACGCAATTTGATTGGTCAACAGCCGTGCAGGATCAGACAATCCTGCACGGGAAATTCTGAACAGAAATTCTTGCACATAATTTTACAAATATACTCGCATTGTAAAGTTTCATTGTACCATACCTTTCGACTTTGAAGTAAGTTTGCAATTATTGTGTCGTTGGTTTAGTTGTATGAATAAATTTCTGATCGATACATTGCTGTTCAGCAAGTAGCAACGCGTAGCGTTGAAATTCATCAGATCATGGCATGCAAGTACAACATCTCTTGCTTCAAAGTTGATCAAACGCTTCGCAATCTTCACATATTCAGGTCGAGAATCTTGAAAACTACTTTGGCTCTCTGTTTAGCGGGTTTTCCATTTCAAATTTCGTATATTTTATCGAAAAAGTCCCTGTATTTTCGCTGTATATTTTCGCGAATTTGCGATCAAATTCTGTTCACATATGTTATTGTTTTCAATAGCGTGAAGAAGCGATTCTCTGATTGGTTAATTCACGAATGTTGTGAGAACTGCACATTTCATCAGTAATTTTAATCAAGTTAAGCGTCGTTTCACTGTAGTAATTTTATAAAACAATTACCAAATGGTTTTCCCGTACAAGATAGCATGATCCATGCACTTGGGATGTTGCTCGACTTTCGGAAAGCGTAAAAATACAGTCGCCTACGGCTCGTGTATTTTTACGCTTTCCGAAAGTCTCACAACATCCCGCGTGCATGGATCACGCAATCCTGCACGGAAAACCATTCGGTATTCCTTTAATGTCAAAATAGTTATTATTGATATAATCTTGTATACAGTATATATGTATGATTTTTATTATTAAATACATTCTTTTGTAAAACTCCAAAGTTATATGTTGTGCTTCGTATTCGAGAAAGAGCGATGGGAACGGTACAAAACCCAACACTATCCACTTCCCTTATTAATATTCCTGACCTCCCCGACAGAATAAATTATGAAAAAGACGCCTTCAGGCTCTGCACAATCACGTAGTGTTGTATGGAACTAATTTGAAAAGACGAACACTGACGCACAAGCGAAATGTCAATTGTGCATGTATAAAAGATATAATAAAACATTCAAACAACACGTCAAATATGATAAAAGTAAATAGTTTCACTGTCTTGTTGACTTTTTCTTTTAGCGAAAGGAAAATTTTACTTTTTAATCAACTGTGTATTTATCGCTTAAGACTGTATTAAATTTATACCGGCGACTGATAATACGCGTCGAATTATTTTTACTACCATTTATTTGAAGGAGTGTGTTGTGGCCGTCGCCGCCGCCCCAAAATCGCAAGGAGCCCAGTATTGATCTGCTACGCTTGTAGAATCACGACCACGAGTAGCTGTGTGAGCAAAACTATCTATTACACACTGAGGGTAGATGTCACCCCAAAAATTTAGCTCCCATTTTATAAATCGGAAGACTAGGGGCTGGCTAATAAATTCCTAAAGTTCACATTTATTCATATTTAGAGTGTATTGTAGTTACCCCTGTAGACTGCGACTAAAAGTCATGAATATGTGAGTCATTGTAAGCCAGACTGCAGAGTTAGTCAACGTCGCACTCGATATTTTTTAGGCAGAAATTTAACACTTTATAACAATTTTCGCAATTTAACCTGCCCTGTAATCTCTAATTTTCATTGTTGTTAACATGTATCTCGCTACTTTTGTGCCCTTGACTGCATCTTGATGCACACTTGGGAACTGTTTTGCGCACCCGCACTTCGAGTTTCTAACTTTTGCGAACCCGAAATGGCCAACCCCGCAGTCTGGTTTGTAAGTAAAGTCCCATAAATATCCATATGTCGCAAGCAAATTGGAAATGTCCTTTGTATCCAATATATTATAATTATTATGCATAAGTAAGAGATATTTACCAGATACGGAAGATAATTCTCTTCCATCCAATTTCTTGATGTGAACTGCAGCCCATATGGAATAGGAAAGGAAAGATGGCCCACTTCACCACTGATAAATACCGAAATTTCCAGTCACGTGACTACACTTAAATTAACTTGCGCGCGCAAATAACTTATTTCGCATAATTAATTTCAACTATAAATTATTCCGGGAAGCAATAAAAACTCTTATCGCTGTAGCAATAAGTTCCTTTTTTCAAAATCAAAATTGGGCAATTGCCTCTCATTTTTAAGCATTTAAAGTTAAAACACCCTCAACTGCTCAAGAGCAAAAGTATTCCTTGATGCACAAAAGAAAAAAACAAAAACAACCGGCTGTCCAGAAGAAACAGGACCGGAAACTTTGAATGCACTGTTCCAACGCTCCACGGCATATACAAGTTAGTTTAAGCATAGTCAATAGATTAAGTTAATTAAGTTAGTCGATATATTAATTAATTAAGTTAGTCAATATATTAAGTTACAGAACGTCGTACCTTGTACAAAAAAAAAGCCAGTTGACATGTTATTACATGTACCTTGCTGACAGTGGTTTCTAGCTGAGCTGAGGAAAAAACACTGCGAGCAAATGAACGATCGTTTGATGTAGCCGCCGTCCAGATCTACGGACGAAACATTAATGAGAAACTGGTAAAACAAGTTTGACAAGTTTTTGTCGTGCGCATGGGTAAATGCTTGGCACTGCTGGTAAAATGCGAGCCAGTTGTACACTGAAAACAACATCACGTTCTAAATATAGTAACACGCTTAAATATAATACCTTGTCCTTGTACAAAAAAAGTGTACAAATATTGAATAGAATGTGAGAAATTATACATCAAGGTGACTTGAAAACCGCATAGAGTTCAAAAGAATAACAATAAATTCTACATTGCAACAAAAATCAACCTTT
Source organism: Paramuricea clavata (assembly GCA_902702795.2). Classification (NCBI taxonomy): domain Eukaryota; kingdom Metazoa; phylum Cnidaria; class Anthozoa; order Malacalcyonacea; family Plexauridae; genus Paramuricea; species Paramuricea clavata. The sequence goes on from CACRXK020000794.1 coordinate 25,178, forward strand.
TAGAGAAATATGTTTTGTAGCGGTTGAGGTCGCAAAAAAGTGCAATAATTGTCAAAATCCACAGTAATAAACATATTATTTGGAAACTTTCGAAATTGGAATTTACTCTACCGAAAACCTTAACACAATCTCCAATGTTTAAATTAAAGTAACACAAATAAACTTTGTAGACCAATTAAAAAAATGATATTGATTGGATAAACACAAAAATTGAAAAAGATATAACAGAAATTCAAATGCCAAATTTGTAGCGTGAGAAACCGATTTTCAAAATATTTTAATATTGGCAACAACGATATTTATAGAACCGATACATAAATTGTGAACTGCATGTATCTTTTGATTAAAACTGACAGACAACAAACAAAACAGTACTAGGCCTATGTCAAGTTTGTTTACATCTAACAAACTCGCAGTGGTTTCTCCTCAGCTCAGAAACCACTGCCAGCAGGGTATATTACATGTAACTGCTGGTAAGTTAACATGTAGACAACAATCCACACTGGGTTGCTAGTATAGGAATATCTTTTATACATTAAGCCTGATTATTAAGACGTGCATACACAACACGTCCGCGTTTGTTGTTAAAACGTGCTGAAAGCACATTGTTATAAACATCTAGAATGAACAATATACAAACTCATCGCCTTGGGACATCGCCACACAAACAAATATTACTAAAATTTGACTCCTTGTATAAATATATAATATCTGTGAATAAAACTGCTGATAAATTCATAAAATCATATTCAATAATCAATATTGTTTCAATACCTCTACCCTAGTATATCGAACACTATAAAACAGCAGATCTAAATATAAACGCTTTCAAGTATATATCTCAAGTATATTGCCAGCTACATAAAGCTATCCTTACCGGAATTTATATCCAAAGGCAAAGTATTGTTGATCGTTTCTGAAATCCTGAGAAGAATCATGCGAGCACCATACAAAATAAAATTTAAAAAACTTCCAGAATAATCATTTCCCCGTAATTGCGGACAGACACCTGGGATTCGATCGAGATCTTGCCAATATATATGTCGCCGAAAGACGTACTGGGTCAAGCAAACGTGAAGAATAGGGAGGGCAGCAATAAGGTTAGGAAACTCGGTGCATGACATAACAGACCTCATTATTTATGTTTTTGTCTTGGTTTATGCAAAAAATGGTCGGTTTATCGTCACGTGTTTGTGTTTTCGCCCAACCAACCAATAGCAGTGTGTTGGTTTAATTACCCAGTCGTGATATTACACAATGGTTAAATGAAAACATAGCTATTGGTTGCTCTGGAGAAAATACATGATCTATGGTATAGTTTCTAGATCCAGTTAACAAAAAAATATGCAATCATGTTTAATAATTGTATAATTTGAATCTCTTTATATGAATATTTTTAGCTGATTCTAATAGTTTCAAAGTACTAAACAGTGCCTTGCTCGAAATGATTGCCATCGACATGCAAACAATACACAGCCAATTTCGCGCAAGTCGGAACAAATCTGCAGCAGGTCTGTTATAACTTGTTGTCAACAAGCCGATATCTGGATGCGTTCGCTCGCCTTATCGCAACGGCTTGTCAACAGGTCTGTTACAAGCTGCATGTTGTGACAGAGCTGCAGCAATGCTGTTTTCAACAGGCCTGTCGTAAGTTGTTGACACAGAGCTGCAGCAATGCTGTTTTCAACAACTTGCGACAGACCTGTTGTGAACCGAGGAAAGCGCCTTATGAAGCTTCGTGTATCTACTATTTTGAGAAAAAAGCGGCCAAACAGGTTGCCATATTTCGGTTGTAGTGTTTCACAAAATAACAAGACTTTCATATAACAAACTTGCGAGATAATTTTTGAGCAAAACAGACGAAAAAATACTACAAAGAAAGGTTCTTATTGTAAACAATTTTCAAAATTAATTGGTCCTTAACAGCGACCGAAATATGACAACCTACTTGCATATTTTTGGACCAGGAACTGGTCCCCAATCGCTGCTAATCTTGTTGTTGTTGTTGTTGTTGTTGTTGTTGTTGTTGTTGTTGCTGTTGTTGTTGTTGTTGTTGTTAGGGGGCGACGCTCTTTGAAAAAACCCTAAGGCTCCGTCGTTACTTGTCCGATCGGAATGAAACTTGACATAATTATTCTAAGCACTTTTCATTTTTGACTTTAAAAGCGAAATATGCGCAATGTTTGACTGTATTCGTGGCAATTAATATTACATATCATTAATATTCAGCAAATATATCAGCAAGCGCAAATGATAAGAAACGACATTGTCTTTTCTATTGTTCGTTGTGAACACAATCACAATAGTCTAAAGCCTGGTTCACATATGCCTGCGGCATGCCTGCGACTGTACAGGGTGTCTCAAAAAAACCGCTACCCTTAGAAATTCACCATTGTTCTAATTTGAATGCCTGAAGCTTGTTGAAGCCATGAATGCGTAAACATTTTCACAGGATGCATATATTAAAGATCTTCGGAATTAAAATATCCTTGAAAAGCGAAATTTTTTATCCTGGGAATCGAAAATAGGTTCATACAAAAGTATAACTGCACGAAAATCGTTCAATTACATATTAGTGAATGTCAAGCAAATGGCTCAACTGAGCACAGAGCAAAGAGTATTTATTGTCTTAAATTATACGCGAACCCAGAGTCTAGGCGCAGTCCAAAACCTTTTTCGAGAAAGGTTTCCTGATCGGAATCCACCTGCTAAAACAACAATTTTAAGCAACGTAAGAAAATACACGAACGCTGGATCGAGTCTTAACCTTAATAAAGGTAATTCTGGTAGGAGACGAACCACACGATCTGAGGAAAATGTTGACGCTGTTAGAGCTCTGCTCCAGCAAACACCACGTGTGAGTCCTCGCCGAAATCCTCTTCAAATTTCACATGCAAGCTTTAACAGAATAACAAGGCTTGACCTGCAATGGCACCCATATCAAATGTTTGTGCGACACCAGTTGTTAGCAGGCGACTTCCCACGCCGCGGTTACGCTTCTCAGAATGGTTCAATCAACGCTGCCGAGGCGAACATTTCTTGGACAGTCTACTAATAGGAGATGAAGCAGGATTTGCCCTTAATGGTGAAGTGAACTCACATAATGTTCGTGAATATGCACCTAAAGGACATCCGCCCGCATTCAATTTTGAAAGGAACAATTCCCGTGCCAAACTGACTGACTGTCTGGGCAGGACTCTGCGGAAATGGTTTAATTGTTGGACCTTACATTTTCGAACAAAATGTTAACGGACATTCCTATCTTGCAATGCTTAACGATTTGTTTTCCCTAATCTCGCTGTGCATTTCAACAATCAATATTGGGAAGGATTGTTTCGGGGTCTTTGGTGGGCACAAGACGGCGCTCCAGCACATCGTCTCATTCAAGTAAGAGATCGGCTGAACGAAGTCTTCGGAAATAACCATAGGGTTAGGTCACAATGTTGAGTGGCCTCCTCGCTCACCCGTCTTAACACCGTGTGACTATTTCCTTTGGGGATATCTCAAAGACAAAATCTTTGCCACTCCACCACACGATATTGATGCGTTACGCCAAAGAATCATCGAAGAGTTTGATGTTTTACGACAACAGCCTGCCCTCATTAGCCGAGCCGTGCGTGATATGCATAGACGAACAATACTTTGTGTTGAGAGAAATGGGGGCCACGTCGAAGGACGAGGTGCTTAATAATTGTAAAAATAAACAACGTTTTGTTTGACGTACGTATTTTTGTTGCGTTTAAATCAATCAGTCATATGCTGAACAAAACCAGAAACTTTTCAATAACTAATTCTTAAGCATAAAATTCCATTCAAATTGTTCATGCACCCATGAGTTCAAGATAGCACTCAGGCATTCAAATTAGAACAATGGTGAATTTCCAAGGGTAGCGGTTTTTTTGAGACACCCTGTATCATTATGCCTCTACTTGCCGCCGAAATACCGGCAAAGTTGAACTCAACTCAACTTTCCCGGCCTACCGCCGGTGTAACTGTGGCACTGGAGGCAATCGGCGAACAAATATTCACATAATTTACGTTTTAAGCTACCACCGGCATCGTCGCAGGCATATATGTGAACTAGGCTTAAAGCTTCTCAAGAATGTGGACGACTAATTATAACGATTAATTATAAGCGTTCAGACTTAAGTTGACTAATTTAACACGCTGGCTTAGTTTCTCAAAGCGCAGAGGAGTACTATACTCCCATCTGGCTATCATATAATATTCATAGTCATGCATAGCCGGAAAATCGCGAACCTGAAAGACATGTCAATTTGTTTTTAGCACAAGCATGCAGTTATGAAGCCATTACCAAGCGAAATGAACGGCATTAACTTATAGCAACAATTCTGATAATTTGTTACCTTAATTTAAGTCCCGTTTACACGGCACGTACACTCGACTGCAGATGCAATATTTTGCAATGGCACGCACGGCACGGCAAAATTTGTTACGGCAAAAGTTAAATTTAGGCACGGCATGTTTAGTCTTAATCCATCTAATTCGAATGCGAGTATATACTTTTGAAAACTGCGCATTTGGTTATCTATGCTTTGTCCAGATTTATAGGCTACCATTTATACCCGCCATGACCAGACACATATTTAGTGCCTGGATAAAGTATATTATTATCTTGCATGACCAAATTAAAGCAAAACATTTAGCGAACTCAGTCTACGCTGGCATGGAATTTTGAGAATTATTAGTTTTACAAGTGTCTAGTTATTTGTTTATCAAGTCAAAATCTCGAAGGTTTTGAACATTTAACGATTTGCACAAGATCGAAACTGGGTCACACAGTTCCTGGTCCACTATAGTACGATCGTACTTGTTCTTTAAAATCAGTACATACACAAAGCTTCAATAACTCAATAAGGCGTTTTCCTCGCTCACAGATTTCATGAGTCAGACTTGAAATTGGAAAGAAATTATAAACGAATTTCATATTCATATCAACGATGAAGAACGTTGAACACTCGGTTGTTTATGTATTTTTCATTTCTTAAGCTCTAGATCTTGTATTCTCATTGCCACAGTTTCTTCAAAACCAAAACAGCTTTGAATTTTCTTCGCTTCCTTGTGAACTTGTTTGATTTTGTTTGAGGCAGTTGTTGAAATTTTGTTTGGCTCAAAATTCAAAGTCTGCAGCGAATCTGTCGTGCAGAATTGAGAACTCGATTGAGAATGGAATGCCCAGTACGTGACAGGCATAGTTTAAACAAGTTAATCTTGTTTATAAACCAATAGTTGTCATGAAACAAAGTAAAAATAATACTTTTTCTAAATAATACTTATCTTGTAATCAATTATTCGTCGACCGGAGTCCACAACTATAGCTGAAGCAATTCGTCGCTGTTGGAACGTTCGACTTTTTTTATTGAAGTCACCAATTAAACGATGCTGCTCGATATCCTTGCAATATTTCGTATTATAATTGCTGTTAAAAGAATGCAAAAATCTTATATAATTGAAATAAAAAACACAAACTTGTCGGTCTTTCAATATAAAATTTAACATCGCGCCATTACCATGTCCATGCAACGCACCGACACTTCGTGACAAACCCACGCAAAAAACACGCATTAATTGACCGCCATCTTGGCTTCGGACAAGCATGGATAATAAAATAACAAGTAGGAAACTAGCTGACGTGACTCACAGTTTTAACTGTGCGTGACCTAATGTTTTCAATGGGCTGATTGGATGTTGAAACCTAGTTGCAAACCAAATTCTCAAAAACGGCATGTTTAGCAATAATACAGCTAAACATTTTAGTCAAAGAGCAAATAAATATAACTACGCCATGCTACGATAAAATACGCCAGTCAATTTTAGCAAATATTCAAGCACCAAACAGTGAAAAAATATGCATCGCGAATTTCGTTAAAATTGGAAAATTGTATTTTCCGAACGTGAAGTATTTAAAGTAGTTGTCATGGTGACACGATAATTTTGTTAAAAATATCACTTTTAATTACAAAATTTTCAATTCCCCAAACATATATATGTTAAGTATGTTATTATACGCAATATAAGTTTCAATTTAAGGTAAAATTCAACCTCAAATGCTTCGGAAGACGTTTTAAAATGTTCTTTATGAACTAAACTGCCTTTAAAGGCTTTATCGAAAAACTTTGAGTTTGAAATAAAATGATTTCAAATTCTCGCATTCGAACAACTTTGCTTTCCTTTTTAATATAATAAAAAAGGTTAATCAATAAAGAAATCATCATTCATCAATCATCAAATCAAGAAATGTTTGCTATTTCGCTGTCGTCATGCAGTCGTTATAATGCAAACTTTAAATTTGACCAATCAGTGTCCGCTATTCATGACAGTCCGCCATATTTTTGAGATCAGTAAGGATGACCACCCACCGAAACTTCGTTGGTGACCCATGCCCGCGATCACTGATGAACTTTAGACTTCGCTAATGCTTTCATTTCCCCGCATGTAAATAGCTGGGCGGAATTAGTACCCTCGCCCCGGGCTTACGCCCGAAACGGCCGTTGGCTCGGGGATCGTTCCAGGGGTCGGCAGAAAAAAATAGGGTCGGTCGGGAGGTAGGCCTTGTGCAAAATTACAGACTAGTTTTTAGAGTCAGTGCACACAATCCAATGTTTCTGAACCTCCATTTTCGCTTGAAACATTGAAGTTTGTCCACGTTTCAGCAAGAAGCTCGCAAATTTTATTCTTCACTTCCTGAAAGGTTATTCCAGATTCATTGAATTGGAGACGACCAATTGCATTGGTTATTTTAACCAATCCGTTTTTGTTACTGTGTAGCCTCCAGACATTTGTGTTTCTTCCTTTGTGCTTCTTCTTAAAAACTTGTCATAGAAAACTTGTTCGTCTGTAACCGGCAAATTTTATTCTTCACTTCCTGAAAGGTTATTCCATATTCATCGAATTGAAGACGACCAATTGCATTGGTTATTTTAACCAAACCGGTTTTTTTACTGTGTGCATGGCACCATACATTGAAGATTTTATCTTAACCTCCAGACATTTGTTTCTTCCAGATATACGAAGGTCTGAAACATGACGTGCTGAACGAAGTGAAAGAAAATGCTGACAAAGTTAAGTCGGACACTTTGGAGTGGTTAAGAAAAAGAATTCCATGTTAATAAGTTTGAACACAAAGACAGTTTACACATAATGCAGACTTTAATTCGATCATTGAAACTACACTGTATGTATATGGTTTCATCAAGTGTATTCATTTGATATGCTGAAGTTGCAGAAGAATTAATTATTAAATGGATAAACCAATTAATAAACACGTTCAATACATCTTTGTTGTATATGCATGTGTCATTATTATGGGTAATGATTAGTTTCTGCACACCTATGGAATTTTCAATTCATCTCAACATACCATTATGTAAAAAACTTTCCACAGACATGGCCGCCATATTGATATTTAATTTTGTGCTATTGGCTTCACACTGAAAACTATTTATGTTTAGGATTACTTAACTGCATAAAACATATAATTTACAATTGAGTTTTTCCCGAAAAAAATTAAAGAGAAAGTTGTCGAATCCAATGGAATGTTAACTTTTTTGTTTCTACGGCTACCAACCGGAAAGGAAGGGTGTTGGGGGATAACTAGGGATATATAGTGGTTACATGGAACACATTTATTTATGTATTTATTATTTTATTTACTTTACAACCATATAAAAATACTAAATGTTAATACATGTTGAATGTATGATTGAGCATTTAGTCAGTAGGACATGGATCCCATGCGAAGACCAACCTGGCAAAAGTTACAGAACTACATGGAAAAGACAAAAGTTAAAGACAATAGACTATTTATGTGTTGTGACGTCATTAAAATTAGATCTAATTATAAAACAAGATGGTGGGATGTTTTGGTCCCAAATATCTCAGAAATTAAGAACAAACTTAGCGAAAAGTTGTAAAATGGTTATGTAATTATTCTTAACGTGTTTTCAAATGGATAAGCATAGTTTTTGCTGCCTTTTTCTTTAACTACATAGCATGTGCATATCATATTAAACAGATCAACAAAAAGATCTATCATCCCAATTAAATCTACGCAATATATACCTACATGTCCTTTGGGACTTCTCGTTTAATATATAGACTATACTACAAATATGCACAACTTAAAATACACTACTTAAAAATTCCAATCGAATGCCACAGCCGGTGCAGTTATTTATTGTTCAATATGGTGGGTCCTGGTCTGTAAATGATGTTTCCGACTGTCCTACAGCGAGATTTTGGCTAAAATAATAAAAAAGTACTATTAGTCTTGGAAACGTTATTAAATGTCATTTTCTCTTCCCACTAGAATTTTTCTTCGGTAGATAGTTAGTGTTTAACAGATAGTTAGATAGTTTTTGCTTTTTATATTTTAAGTTGCAATATTTTGGTCATTCTAAGAAAAGTAATGTATGTTTATAGTAAAAACCTCATATTAATCAACTTTTTCACAGTCAAAGTTGCCGGATATGATGTCACTAGTTGAATTTTAATTTCAGCAGAAAAACAAAGCAAAGTAATTTATATTTCATCTAATGACATCATATCCGGTAAGTTCTATACATGACGTTTTTTACTAAAAATGTATATTACATTTCTTCTCAGAATGATCCAAATATTACCCATATATAAAAATCATATTTGTTGTTATTACGACATAACGACATTGATTTGTTTTATTTTTTCTTATGCCATTTCGACTTTGACTGTTTTGAAGCTTTGGTACGCTCATATTTCGAGATATAACACTTTCGAATTAATCAAGTGATAACATCTTGTAGACACATTAATGTACTTTCTGCAGAAAAAGTATACTTACGATATGCCAAAGACAGGGTTAATCCTATACACCGAATTCCTTCTGACCCGTTTTTTGCTATGAAGAAAAAGAGAAAAAAGTTATTTTTACCATTAATGATAATTTTCGTATGGTATAGCTCCGTTGTGGTTATAAAATTTTACAGAATAATACTTTCATGTCAGGCAAATTGTACTTGAAATTATCACCGAAACTTTCGCTTCTAAAATTACATGCAACAACCACAGCAATTTGCAACCATAGCAATGATGACCATCTATGGACCATATATTACACATCCTTACCTATCCCGACCTCTGCATAAAACGATAATAGCTGCTATTACCCCAATGATCAACAATGCACCACTTAAGCATGGCAAAAGAATCTTCAAAATAACATCACTCTTGTTGCTGTTATTATTGCCTTTGACGGGTGTCGTCACTTCATCATCGCCAACATTGGATGGAAATGTAATTTTCACACTGGTAAAATTCCCTAGCATTGCACCGCCAGATACATTTAGCAATTTCACAAAAATCCCAATCTCCTGGTTGGTGTCGGGGATGAATGGAAACCGCAGGTGAATAGAAGAGTTCCACTGTCCCTCGCTAAATTCAACTTCCCCTGACATAGGAGAGACGACAAATGAGGCAGGCGCGTTTGGTTCGATAGTGACACCCCATGTGAGTTTTATGGCACCTGTAGAACCTTTATATCTGGCCACATCTAAAAGCATTTGACCGCCGTATCGCTCCGGTCTATAGATCACGTTGTTGTCTTCTTCGATAAGAGCATGTGGAGGAGGTTTGGATTGGGTGTCTAAAAAGAACAAACAAAATACTAAAATCTCTGCCTTACGTTAATTGGATGAAAGGACCAGACATTAGCACATGTCAGATCAAGTTTAGGTCACCATGCATCATCATACCAGTAAAGGCAGAAAAAATGGCCGCGAAACTTTCAAAACATCCTAAAGGTAATTTAAAATCGACGATTGTGAGAAAGGATTAGCTGGTCCATACCATTAGTTCCTTTGTCAAATTCAAATATTCCGTTTTCAGCTTCGAAAGTCCAAAATAAGGCAAACTGAGTCAAATGACAAACGTTTACTTTGAGAACTTTCGCCTTCTTGTCAACTTGTGTCCATGGTTCTGGACATGTTTTCGCCGCATCAAACCTGTTGATAAAATAAATGTAACCATATTAAAACTATCCATCGAAACTAAGAACACTATGTACTAACAAATGTTCAGTTAGTATTGTGGTGTGAATTATTCTTCAGGCAGGCGGGCAAGTAAGAAAAACAAAGAGGACTTTTGGTACTATACAATTGATCACGTAACCCCATTTTCCGAAAAAGGAGCACCTGTATCAAAATGTACTTTATAAATGACAAGATTAGGCCCGGGACATGTCATTTCGATCAGATAATTATTTATGATAGATGTTTACATGAGACCAGGATGAAAAATTGCTCAAACCGGTCTGAAGTCATCCCGCTCGCTGGACCGAAAACGACTGTCTTCAGACCGGAATGAATTCGGGGCATGAATGTAAACACAAATACATTTCAGACCGGTTTCGGATGTGCTCTTCGCTTTGGAACAATGCATGCTCACAAAAGCACTGTACAAAAGAAAATGGCGGGCAAGAGGAATTAAAGATTTGTGATTTTCGCCTCGGTCTCACGTAAATGGGGCCTTATAGTAAAAGTGCTCACAATATGAAATATGGAAGAGATGACATTCAATTTAAGATTGAAAATATTCTTGGAATTTGTATGGGAAAATACTCTGAGATGGCAAAACTAAAATACCATGTTTGATTCTTCTCATCCCAAAGCAAAAGTACAGGATCAATCTCTTCATTTGTCACTTCGTCACTGACAACCTTCTTGTTTATTTTCAACATTTGATCGACGTCATAAACCAAGGTTATTGTTATTGGTTTCTTGAAACGATATTGAGACTGCAACGTGTTATTTTCTGGTTCGTAAGCTTTAATTTGAAAACTGTAGTCGCCAAGTTTGAAATGCTACAAAATACAAGGAAACAATTGGGCAATTTGCTAATATGAAGTTGATTATAGTCAGAGAAACTGAATGACAAATATATAGAAATTGTTTTCATTTAGAATGAATTGCATGCATTAGAGCAAGGTTTCAACGTATCTTAGCGAATGAAATCCCAGACAATACTGCAGTTAACGAATACAACTTCGAATTCAACGTCCGGCGTTATTCCTCTGCAGTATTGTTGTGCATCACTATTCATTAAGTCGCTAAAAGGACAACAACGGCAGTCAAAACTGGAAATGCGAAATGTCGACTATTCTATGCGAAACAAGTTCTTTCTGGCATTTTCTTCCTGTTGTCTAGCATATTAGTCAGGCTTCGTACGGATCATGGAAAACATGAAAAGTCATGGAATTTCAATATCTCAGAATCCAGGACTGGAAAATCAAAGTCATGGAAATTGAGATTTTACATGAACACAATTTTTAATTGCACGTACTTTTTGCTAGAAAATTGGATGTGAATCATTATGCATTTATGGTAGTTTCTGTGACCGCATGTAAACTTTTGGCCGGTGTTTCGAATAGATATTCGGCCTTTATTTACCAATATTTTAAAATTCCAAGTCATGGATTTCTGAAAAATGGTCATGAAGAGTCGTGGAAAAGTCATGAAATTTTAAACCGGATAAGGTGTACGAAAGCTGGTTAGTACTTAAATAATAGTAATTTTTAAGCAGCACATGAAAATAATTAATTTGTTTCGAAAATTACGTTGTTTTTAAATTTAGTTTGCTATGCATGCATTTTTACCTTGGGTGGTTTAACAACCTCTGGGTCGACAACAGTTGTATTGTCATCCGTGCCATTCTTGAATTCTTTATCTCCAACACTATACACCTGAAATTTAACGTCATCGTCAACAGCTCCTGGTGGAACATCTACAGTTCCAAATGTATTTCCGACCTCTGTATCTTCCATAGTTGCATTCGAGTCAACGTTCACAGTGTCGAAGAAGAATGAACCTGAATCATTTTTCGAAAATACAAATTCGGTTTTTCCAACTGTGATCCCGTTGGATGTCATTGGCTCCGATTCGAGACCCGCCCCGTTAATTGCTTTGACTGTGACATAAAATTTGCGCCCTTTTTCAAGACCACCGTTACCGAATTTCGCGTACCACCTTGCAGCATTGCCTAATTCTTGGAATTCCCAGACGTCATCCAAGCCCGGTTCCGATCCCCAGCCTATTTCATAAGATACCACACCACTTTCGGGGTCTTCCGCTTCCCAATTACCAAATATTAGATTCGTAAATACCTAAAACGAGAGTATACGCTAATTAATGTTTGGATATGAACTTCACAAGAAAGATTCTCCGCTCGAAAGGTCAAAGTGTTCTTTACCTTTCTCAAGTGCTGCTGACGAAAGCCATATCCGAAGCAATACATGGCTGTGACAAAAGTTGTTATTATTTATTTAAAAGAATAAATGATTTCTGATTGGCTATCAGCCATCTGTGAAGTCGTCAAATCAACTCAATAGCTGACCAAATATGGAGTTTTAACGGAGTGACTTCATAACGTTGATATAAAAATAGTATTAAACGCTTTAACGTCATGCCAATTACGAATGCCGAAAGGGGTGAGAAATTGTTACAACACAAATGGCTGCCCAAATAAATAATAAAGCAATTATTAAATAATTATCAAGGTTTAACACAAACTTCGGCTTGACAATTCTCCATTCAATAACTATTGCACACGTATTTATTATTTTCTCGTAAATGCTATGCTTTCTTGCATCATTCCCGCCGGCCACTATGCAGTCATGACAATCAGATAACATTAACATCGGTCTGAATAATTCTATGTTTAATATATATACCAATTAGTATATTTGAATCAAACTCACCTGAAAGTCGATATCCGGTCCGACCAATCCATCTCTCACGTAATGCAGTATTGGTGGAGTAGTATCAACCAAAACCCCATCACTTGACTTGGCTGTACATAATCCAGCGTAGTTACACGCCAATACAGTTACGTAATACTTATCATTATGTTGTAATGACAAGCCTTTGAGGGTCCTATTAAGGTGGCTTGTTGCATTTTCGCACAGCATGATGTCATCATGAAGTGGTTCCGAACCAACACACCAGAAATAATGCGCAATGTTGCTTTCGTTGTCACGAAAGTCAATCCATCGAGCACTGATTTCATAAGTATTGTTGGTGTAATCTAAGTCTGTTTCAGAGAAACTCCGGGTTGTACATTGGTGTTCGGAACTGAACGTCGTATTTTTTGAACAATTTCGCGTATCGTCGCTGCCTAGCCCATCGAAAACCGAACCAGCCTCAGGTGAAGAATAATCAATGGAAAACGGAAAGCTATCGGAGGTTTTCGTCGTTCCAGTAGCTGAAAACTGCGTCAGTCTGATGAAGTAACTCTGTGTGGATCCTGGCAGATAAAAATCTTGATCTTCAAAGTCTTGTGTCGATTCAGTAACGGTTAAGTTATCTCTGGACACATTTTGTATAACGGTTCGATTATTCTCTACGGTACAAGGATAAGTGTCACAATGCGACACCTTAAATCTTGCATCCGTCGAGTAATTCAAACAAATACTGTTGCTACAATTAGTACATTGCTCTTGAAATCCAGGATATGCCTTTTCGTTTCGTCCACACGGAGTGCACATGACACGTTCCTTTTGGTCGGCTTCGAAAACTTTCTTGCGCACATGATTCCGTTTACAAAACGTCGTAACGTACAGTCGTCCAGTTCCCACATTTACATAATCGGTTGGCCAAGCAACTTTTCCGGGAGTTCCAACGATCAGGTGGTTTTCTGTAATAGCCACCGTTGCACCAGGATGGCCATCATCAAAGCGTGACTCCGTTTTAGAAAATGCTCCACCAATCGTTATGCAACCTTCGTTGCGTTCGTAAAGTATCAGTTCCGCACCATCTCGTCCGCCCGATCTCATTCCAATTGCAATTATCCCACTGCTTTCTGAAACATCCAAACCACCGCTCAGAACAAAGTCTCTGGGAAATACATATTTGCACCTCCGTATGGCCCTTACTGGCGAGGTTCCGAGCTCAAAAACATGCAACGTTCTTGCTTGCACTGTCAGTATGAATAGTTCGTTTTCATTCGTCAAATACACGGTTTTTGCACTCAAAATATTTTGAGGGAAGGTTTCCGAAAGTGTTGTTTCTTTTTTCCACAAAGAATCCAATTTCTTCGAGTATATACGAACTTCAGAACTTGCTATTACCATGAATTCCTGATTTACTGCGATACTGTACGGAACGGAGAAGTCCATTTCTTCACGTCCAAGTACTTGATGTAATCTCCATCCTTTAGTATCATTCTTAAAAACAGCAACAACACCGTAGCCTTCATGAGGATCCCTACCTCTGACAGCAATAATCTCAGTACCGTCGTATGCAAATTCCCGTCCCATGCTTTCCAAAGAAGACCACTGGTTATCGCCAGAACAATGTTCAGGTGCATCTGTCATTGTATGATTACAGTTTGTTATGTAAAAGAATGAGCTTCTTGAAGTAAGGTTGTCATGGTTCTGCTTCTGTAACATCAACGATCCAGTAACTGACACCAAAATAGTATCATTTTTTGCTTTAACTTTAACGTAACTATCATTGATGCTCGTATTGAAAGATACATGTGCAATGGGCGTGATATGTAATGATTCTGTCGAAAACATATAAACTGCATTTTGGGAAGATGCCACAATTAAGTCTTTGCCAAAGGCACTAACCGTGACGCCAAATAAGTTCGTTTCCGCTACCGGTATGAACTGCCGATCTGGATACACAATTTGTGGCAACTTATTTGTTTTTGAACAACACACGTCCAAATCGCTATAAAGATGCGAGTCATTAAATACCTGTCGACTGTCAATCGTTACATTTCTCGTTTCATTCGCACCAGAGGTAACTCGATACACGCTTGCTTGGTATGTTATAGGCACATGCTTGTTAAAAAGTGTCGTTTCGTTTGCCTTCTTGAGGTTAGCATTAATCAGCACACTAAGGGGATCTGGCAGAAATAAGGTATCTTCAAAGATTTCTCGCGGTAATCGTGGGATTCCACTAACATATTTTTGCCAGCGATCTTGCTCTGTTCCTTGAACTGTATCAGTCGTGTTAACCTGTAGATCAGGAGGAGCGTCCGGAATTATTATTATAAGATCACCACTGGAATCGGTACAAAGGTCAAATTTATTGCAGAGTCTTACTACTGGGCGATATTTGACGTAGGGTTTCAATCTATCACCACTAAATATTATGTACGACTTTCCGCTCGGGATGTCCACGAAATTAAAAACAAGAGGTTCCCCATGCCATTCTTCAAGTATGGTTGTGACAGCATTTTGGTCATATTTTGTGAGAGCGGCTTGGACACCCGAATACAAAGACTTATTTTGTGGTAATGACCAGGTAACAATGATTACGTCTGTGTCGGTTTGGTAAGCTGACGCAGGTCTCGTATCGTTCAAACGGCGGACGACTGAAACGTTGATAAGAGGAGGGAATATTCGTTCGGGATTGCATTGAGAAGACTTGAGTAGAACATAGTTTCCCACTCCATTTGTAATGCGAACGACCACTTCGACACCTGTTATCGTAGGAAGAGAATGGATTGTAGCAGAGACAGTGACTGTGTTCGGTGATAGGGACTCCCAGCTCTGTATATTACATGTATCATTGACAGTTTCAATGCACCATTCGGTTAAGGCTATACCAGACTCTTTATCTTCATGAGATAGCCATGTGATTTTTATCAGGTCATCCTTGCATGAAATTTTGATTTCGCTCTCTTTCTCTGATCCTAATGGAAACAAAAGGTAATTAAAATTTTCTAGATACGATTTTGTAGAATAGGTACATGTGACAGAAAGGCATATTTAATCTTAAATCTGCCACAAAAATCAAATTCAAATTAGAAACGATTTCCTTATAGCAAGTGCTAATTCGATGAGAAAGCTACATTATGCATATGTAAATTAGCATGACTTATCTGAAACATTCCACACAAGAAAATACAAATTCTCATGCATGGAATTAGAACATATAATGTATATATATATAAGATCAATGGGAGAAAAAATAAGCAAGTAAAATGTGGCAAATTACCTGTTTCTCCATTGCAACTATTAAATAACGCATTGCAAACGCCGTCCGAATTGGAAGAACCACCTGCCATATGTTTTACTGGTTCAGGTGGAGTAAGATCGATCTTAATGCCATTTGATATCACTCCAGTTGAAAGTCCAACCATATTGCTAACATTAACTGTGACGTAATACTCTTCCTTATGACGTAATGTCAGGTTATTGAATGTATACGTCGTGTTTAACCCCACCGGTAAGTAACCAATTTCATCGCATTCTCCTTGTGATGTACCAAGGCAGA
Organism: Paramuricea clavata; assembly: GCA_902702795.2. Classification (NCBI taxonomy): domain Eukaryota; kingdom Metazoa; phylum Cnidaria; class Anthozoa; order Malacalcyonacea; family Plexauridae; genus Paramuricea; species Paramuricea clavata. The sequence continues at coordinate 41,455 of CACRXK020000794.1, forward strand.
TTTCATAGTGAGATAATTCAGACTCAGGGTCATAAAAGTTTCCCCATCTGAAAAAATAAAATCAATCTCAAACGGCCGGTGGCAGTGTGGCTAGCGACGATAACAAGACAGCTGCGTAATTAAGAGAGATACAACAACCAAAAAATATACTAGAAGCAGAATTTCGACGTTTCGAGCGAAAGTCCTTCGTGGGAAAGCCCTTGTTAATATATTATACGTTCGAGATAAACAGCTCATAGGGGCCACTATCTTTTAAGGATCACTGCAAGAGCGAGGTGATTCATTCGGGGGTATTAAAGACGTTAACAGTTGTTAACAGTAAAACAAATCAATGTAAATGAAAGCTTCTTCGCTTCCTGGTAAAGTGTGCCGTCCATAGATATCTTATATACACTAGATAGCGCATCACTTTTAGTAAAATTGAAGCCAAGAATATTCCAGCGGTTACCCCCATTTGAATAGATGGCGGTCATGTTGGAGTTTCCCACTCGCTAATAAACGCTTAAAAAACTACAATAACTTTCATCATTTGAATAGTTTGAAAATGTATTTGGAATAGGTTTAACTTAATGTTTAAGTTCCCTGTTTAAGAAATAGAGAACATACGAGTCTTCTCGTTTCATGGGAATATCCTCAGTCTGCAATCACGGCTTCAATTTTTGAATTGCAGAATAATTAGATGCACTAGCTATCTAGTGTATATAAGATATCTATGGTGCTGCCATATGCAAATTTCAATCTTGGGTATACTTCAACTAAATTTAATATAAAAAATATCAAATCACTTTTGGTTCAATAAAAATTTATTTAGAATATATAGACTTAAAATAAGACAGGTAACTATTTTTAGGGAGACAGCTCTATCAATTAACTGTGGTAATGATATTCTGCAAATAAAATATACTGTATAAATATATGCAAACATACCTTGATGTAATTTGTTTCACGTCAAAATCTGTTGCTAATGAACTAACAATCGAAACCCATCCAGAAAGTGGTGGCGTCTCGTCGACGATAAATTCATTCGATGTTGCTTCAACAGTCAAGCCAACAAAATCTGTAGCACGAACAATTACAACATATCCCTTGGTGTTCTCCAGATCAAGACCTGGAAGTTAATCGATAGTGTTAATTTTCCTCAATGAACAGCTGGATTGCGCGAACTAACTAGATTGCATAGATTGCAAGATTGCATAGCTGGACAAACTAAGTTATGTATCATGCATAAATTATACAATGGGCTAAGCGCACATTCACTTCACTCTGCAGGGCAAAGCAAGACAAATTTCTTCCAATTTTTCTTTCAATCTTCATCCAAATTTAACTAAAATCTAATCAAATTGTCCATGGGCAACGGCTATTAGTTCGACAAATTTTCGTATTAAATACGATTGATAGTTTTTAAGTAGGCACACACACACGTACAAACGCAGATGAAAACGCAACCTCCTGGAGGAGGTAATACCTAAATGAAAAAAGTGGGGAGTCTTCGCTGTCCTTCTAATTGCTACAAGATACCTCAGACATTATTTTTGCTCCATACTCTGGTTTGTACTCTTGCCAAATACGGGTCAGACATACTCTTAAAACAATTCGAAAGGGGAAATGCGTGCGCAACCTCTACATACTGCTATTTTGTCAACACCATTCCACTAACCAAACATGAAAATTCACAAACCTGATAAAGTTATGTTAGTTTCAAGACCAATATCTGTGAACTCCAAAACGCAGGCTGATATATTTTTCTTCTCGCATAATGCAAATTGGTATGACCTAATATCGCTGACTGTATCTTCAAATCCTGACCAGTGGGCATAGATTGTATCGCCATTTCTCACGTAATCCGTATTGTTATTTTGGCCAACAACACTCGTTCCAGGAATAGGTGATGTGTAATCAATTGTTACTCCGTCAGATACCATGGTGGTACTCAACCCAGCGCTATTCACCGCTGTCAACGTGACGTAATATTTATTCCCGTCTCTAGCTGGTTGTTGGAGGAATGCAGAAATTTTAGTGGCAGTAATATCGATTAATGTGTTTTGTATTTGATCACATGATCCAGGCACTGATCCGACACACCAACTAAGCGTCACGATGTCACTTTCTGGATCTTCAACTTTGAACCAAGAAGCAGATAGCTGGTCACGATTTTGTTGATAGTCAATATCTTCGCCATTTTCGGAACCGTCAAAAATCTTGCCTGGAAACGGAGCTGCAAGACACCAAAAGGTGCTATTAAAATATCGCTATATTCGTAATTTATCATTCGCCTTTCATTTTCTAATAATAGTCTTCTAGCAGTGAGATGACAACTATAAGTAAAATATCAAACTACGGATAAGTATTATTGACCTCAATTTGGTACTTTACTTTTTCGGCCATGAAACAGTTAACCATACCTAATTTAGTGTGCAGTGATAACCAATTTGTGCAGTGATAAAAGTAAAATGTGCAGTGATAAAATGTAAAATGTGCAGTGATAAAATTTGCTGTCATAAGTTGTTAATTAACAAGAAAATGCATGAGCAGAAGAACTGAACTAAAAATTTGTCTTGACACTTGACAGTATTAATCAAAACATTTTGATTAATAACAGAAACGTCCGCACTAGTAATATTATACTTTAGGTTCATCAGATGAATAAAGTCTCTCACGAAAGATCTCTTTATGAGCTTGGATGATGAAGTGAATGATTGACTTATCTTTTTGTAATTAGTGTGTAATTAGTGTAGAATGTCTCCGCGCATTGCAAGAAATTCCCTTTTAGAAAGCCTAAATTGCAAAGTATTCTGTGGGTGCATGCCCCTGGAACTCCTCTAGAGGTTTGTCACTCCTAAGCTGCCTTTCATTTGCCAATTCGAAAATATTTCTTTCCTGAAAGCATGTGATTATGAAATTATGCTGTCATAGATAGTTGTAGCTGTGGGTGCTGTCAAGGCCGCCTCAGATTTCAAAATGTTCTCGGGGAGAATGCTCCCGGACCCCTAATCATAGTGTTAGAAGATGGAATCACGAGGGGCCCCATGTCAAATTTGGCCTTGGGTACCCAAATTTCCCTGGGTGCTGTGCAGTGCATGTTCGTTTTCACATTTTTGAATATCAATTGTAGCCTGTTTTGTGGTTACACATTATTATGAAGGTGTGTTCAGAAATTTTCAGGGCGTGCTTCTGCTTGGCTAAATTTTGCGCAAAAATGTGCAGTGATAAAAAATTCTTAAAATTAGGTATGCAGTTAACACTATTTTCACATATACGGCCACTATTTGAAAATGATCAGATATGAGATAACCTAGTCTAAATAATAGAGCATACCTGTTGCATCCACTGTAAATGGGTCTGAGGCAATATAATCCGTGAAAAGCCCAGCATTGTTTACACTCTTTATGGAAACAAAATACTCTTCTGTATTGACCAAACTCAAATTGTACCATGTGTACTGTGATGCTTTGCCGACAGAAACCGACTCTTTCAAATCGCATAAACCAGGTTTGCTTCCAATACAAATAAGATATTCTGATATGCCACTTTCTTTGTCCAAAAAACTTTTCCAGCGTGCTAATATGCTCGACGAGATGAAACTATATGTTTCTCCTAATGGATTCGATGCAATAATTTCACCAACATCTGGCTCCGTTGTATCGATAACGAAATTCGAGGATTTGGAATTGGAACTGAGTCGAACTTCGTTAGTTGCTGCAATAACAACAATATAAGTCTCTCCTTCAATTACAGGCGGTTCTTCGATACATATGGATGTTTTATTATTGAGATTTCGTTGTGGAATAGGACAGTTGTTCATGTTCATCTTCGAGCACAAAGAGAAGTGGTAGTTCACCACAGTTGTTTCAGTGTCATTGAAAGAATTCCATGATGCGCACAGAGATTCTTTGCTGGTAAGGTAGATTGCGTTGCTAACTCTCGTACTTGGTGACGTAATTTCAACCTGAAAATAAGTTTCGACACGTTTCAATACTGTACCTTATATTACTCAGATCGATGCTTTAACGTGGTTTAATTGCGAATTGACTGCGGAGAACCAAGAGGCAATTTAAGGTAAATTGCATGTCGTCTTCGGGTGAGCCGTGGATCGGTCTTATTTCATCCACGGGGGGTTTAAGTTATTTTAGATATCATACTGTATTATAAGAGATTTCTTACGTGCTAAACTTATGTTTGTTTTTGACTTTTGGTATATGTTTCTCCAAAGTAATTTTCTACTTACCTGTTGAGAAACAATTCATACTTAAGTTAGCTGTATTAACTTTTACTACTTTTCCGAGGAAAGCAAACATCCTTAAAGCAACCGGAAGTGCCAATACGATCCCAACAAGTGAATATAATAGAATTAGTCGTATTCGCCTTAGCCTTCAAACAAATTGTGAATTTAAGGCTTGGTAGTTAATACTTACATTGCCTATATCTGGTGGTGTAGTATCTACCAGCACTCCATCCGTATATAATTCTGTCGCTTGACCAGCTTCGTTATATGCCCACAACGTTGAGTAAACTACTGTTCCTGAACTGATTGCTGGCTTGACAGTCATTCTTGCTGCAAGGCCATTGTTCACAGTGATCGGAGGCACTAAATCACAAGCTCCCATGATGGTTCCTGCACAAACGACATGTTTTGAAATTCCAGACTCTGGATCATGAAATTCATCCCAGTTAGTGCTGACAAACATGTCCTGTATCGAGAGATCTGTGTCCAGATCTTCGCCGTCTCGAGGATTAGTACCAATTGGTGGCGTGAGGTCTATAAGCATTCCATTTGATGAAGCAAAACTAGTATGACCAGCTCCATTCGTAGCACGTACCGTAGTATAGTATGTCGCATTGTGAGTAAGATTTAAATTGCTGACAAGCGTATTGGTAGCCAAGCCAACGGTTGTGAACTCAGAAACATCGCAAAGACCTGGTATTGAACCGATGCAGATTTCATAGCGAGAAATTCCACTTTCTTTGTCCTGAAAACCTTTCCAACTGGCAGAAATTTCGGTGGACGAACTTTGATAATACTTGTTTTCAGATGGGTCTGGTCCATTGAATACTCTGCCTGTTTCTGGAGAGGTTTTATCAAGAATAAACGAATTTGAAACAGATTCAGTTTCTAGTCCCGCAAAGTTTATTGCCTTGACCACAAATTTGTATTCTTTGCCATGATTGATTCCTATATCACCTAAAGCAACGCTATTCTTCAAACCAACACTTACAAACTCAGTAACGCAGTCCGAAATTTTACTTGCGAAACAAATTTTCCACTTATACTCCTTAACGCCAGTTTCAAAGTCTCTGAAGCCCCACCATGATGCAAACAATGGCTGGCCTTCCTGCAACAAAACCAAACCGTCTTTGCCTTCAATTTTGACGAAACCTTTCACAGGATCACTGTTGTCTATAAGAACCCTATCTGAATTCACGATTGTTTTCAAGCCAGCGCCATTTTCAACGCGAAGTTTTAGCATAAAGACGGTTCCAGATTGCAATGGCCTCTCAAAGTCAAGACTGAAAACCAAAGAATCGGGGCCAAGATCCAGCCACGAAAGTAAATCACACTCCTCCTCAACTGTGGTTGCACATACTGATACGAGTTTGATTTCACTTTCTTCGTCGATGATGTCATCCCACGTGGCGGATATCTGGCACTGGTTTGTTGAAATAACAGTGATGCCAGAAGTAATGTTTCCATTTGTCGTGTTTTGATCAATTATGGTCGCAGAAATTATTGAGAAACCCTGGACGACAGGCGGAGATGAATCTACTCTTACTCCGTTGGACGAAGAAGTTGTTGACAGTCCAGCACTATTAATGCCGGTTACGGTTACAAAATAGGTTTGGCCATGTTGAAGTTGTACTTCTGCTTCCGCCCGTAGGTCCAAGCCCACAAAGGTTCGGTTTAGAACATTGCACAAGTCTAGAGATGAAAAACAGATAAATAAATATTGTATGTGCATACAAAAAAAATGATGTATTTAATAGATATTGACTTTGTATTTAGTGGAAAATGCATGTAATGGAAAGGTTTAGCATAATTTCCGTGCTTTCGAATTCATTTGTATAGCTTAACATAAAATACTAAAGTGAAATTAATATACCAAATATGAAGTTAAAATATTCAGTCCTTTTACTGTGTTTTGTCTTTATATGCTTGTAAAAACGTAGTGGAAAAATAAAATGCATACAAATTAATCACTCTATAACCAAAAGCACGTATATGTCTTACATCAATAGATCATTACCTGGTCTATGTCCGATACAGTATATGTACTCCACAATGTCACTCTCTGCATCAAGAAATTCATTCCAGGTGGCCGATATGTGTTCTACATCCAATTGAAAATCGATGTCATCCGTTCCATTGCCATCACGAACGATGCTAGGCGTTGGTGGCAACCAATCAACTACAATTGGCGGGGAAGTTATTCTCGTCTCAAGTCCCAAAACATTTACCCCAAGAACGGTGACGTAGAAAGCGAGTCCGTGAGTTAGGTTGAAATTTATTTCATCCAGATTCAGGGAATACGTACTTCCATCAAGTTTGCTAAAGGAAAACAAATCATCACGGTTTGGAAAGGTGCCAATACCAAATTGAAATTCCTGCAACGCGCTTTCGCTTTCGTCCATAGACCATGACACGATAGGGGCAGAAATTCCGGTAAGATAAACTGTCCTTGTACCGTGTGAACCACCGATTTGCAATACCCCCGCATTAGGTGCTGTACGATCAACTGTAAAACCATCTGAGATGGCAGATACGATTTCGTTTCTTTGGTTTACCGCTTCGACTTTGGCGTTATAACGCTTTCCATGTAGTAAGGAGATATTGTGAAATTTGTGCGCGGAAACTTTAAGTGGCGGATCGACAGATGACAGGGAACTCAAACAATTAAATGTGTCGTTCTGCGCGCTCGCAGTTAGTCCATAACACCAGGCGTACTGTTTTAGAGCATATACCGGGTCTTCAAAACCGGACCAACGAAACCATAATGCTTTATCATCAAGTTGAAAATCAATATCTTGGTCTAAAGGTCCGTCGTATACAACACCGGGCGTTAGTTTTCCCAACTTAACTCGCACTCCGGCTGAGCAATTGGTAGTTGACAGTCCAGCTCCATTCGTAACCCTTATACATACATAGTATATTATATCTGTATGTATGGTCTGATCTTTAATAATATAGCCATTAGTAGAGCCTGTAAACTGGATAGCGGTGAAGAAATCGTCACCAAGTGCAATTGTTTCTTCTTGAACTAGTCCGACGGCCCATTCATATGATCTTATGCCACTTTCTTGATCGATAAAGCCACTCCATCTGACCGGAAATGAAGCACCGTCGGTCGTGTTTGGATTGCCATCGTAATTTTCTGATAGCACGAAGTCAGCCGACACACGGCCAGCCGAAGGTGGAGTTCGATCAACCACCACACCGTTTGACACAAACAACGTTGACAATCCAGCTTTGTTAATAGCTTTAAGATAAACATAGTACGTCTCGCCAAGCTTCAAAGATATGTCAGAAATTAGGAGTTCTGTGGTATTTTGTGAAATTTCAATGAAATTTTCAGGATTTTCAACATTCGGAGATGTATTAAAAGACCAATACAGAGTTTTTATACCACTCTCGTGATCGAAAAGCTCCCAGACAACTTGGAATGCGTCGCCGTGAACGTTGTATGATGATATAACTCTACGAAATATGGGACCAGTAGTATCAATTGTAACTCCGGAGGTCCAGTACTGGCTGGTAAGGTTAACATTGTTGGTGACCCGAAGACCAACTTGGTAGTGGCCACGATGTTCAAGTTTAACGAGTTGTTTTCCAAAGCCGTCAACGACAATGAGAGATGCTAAATCGGAATTCGCTTTCACACTATGGAATGGAACAACATATTCGGATGTGTTGAGGTTTATTATAGCAAACTGGTATTTAGAAATTCCAGTTTCAGCATCATTGCAGTTAGCGTGAAAAACCAACTTTGCAGTAAGGCCGCTAAAGCTGGATCTAGTACCATCTAAAGTGGTATCATATATACCTGTGCAAATAGGTGCAGTTCCGTCGACAAGAAAAGCTTTGCTGAGACCAGTAGCACTAAGCCCTGCGCCATTGAAAGCTATGACCGAAAGCACGTAGCGTTCTTTATGCGCCAAGTCGTTCTGTCTCAAATGGAAATATTCGAAGGTTTGGTTTCCAGGAAAGATCCATGGGCCGACGACCCGTGTGCTATTTTGCATATGATGGATAGAAACCGTGAATGTAACAACATTGCTTTCAAAGTCTTTGAATTTCCAGTTCCCAGTTACGACAGAACCTAGTCCAATATGTGGCGAATCTTGATAACGCTTACTGCCGATGTATATGTATTTCAGCATTGGTGGGGTAGAATCAATAATAATACCATCACTAGACATTGAATTTTGTAGACCTACGTTGTTTATGCATTTCACTGATAAAAAATACCTAAGGCCTTTTGTCAGGTTCAAGCCATCAAAGTTGTAGGCATTTTGGTACGGTAATACGGCGCGATACACAACGATATCTTGAACACCAGGTTGTGTGCCAACCCCGACAAAGACCTGTCTTAACCCACTATCTTTGTCTTCACATTTCCAGTTTATTGACAACGACGTTAAATTACTCGAATAATCAAAGTCAGATCCAAACAATGTTCCATCGGAGACCGGCGATAGAAATATAGGAGGCGTGATCTCAACCAAAACTCCATCAGAGATTCCGATATCGCTTCTAATTCCCAATATATTGTACGCGACAATTTGTGCATAGTAGACCACACCATTCTTCAGTTCCGAAACTAGAAGATTTGAGCTGGATGTTGAAGTGACTAAACCAACATTTGTGAATGGTTGAACATTGGTATCATTTGGACCGGTGCCGAATGCTAACTCGTAGTGATGAATGATGGTTTCGTTTTCAGAAAATCCCGACCAACTTGCATAAAGAATATTTGTTTCACGCTGGTAATCTATATCATTTCGTCCACGTCCGTCTGTTACTCGGCCTTTTTCCGGTGGACTGGTGTCAGTTAATGCTCCATTGCTCCAGAAGTTGCCATAGTTGCCAGCTTTGTCCTTTATTCCAAGGTAAGCGTAACAATATATTCCTGATTGTAGGGATATATTTGTAAACGTGTGGGACATTGCTTTTGCAGAAATTATCACCTTGGGATGCAGATTACACTCGTTTTCATCCAGAATTGAACTTAAGCATACTTTAACTTCCTCATTCCAGAAATATCGGAAACTCCTTGCCAATGCATTCGGTAAATATTCGGAAATGGATGGTATTGAGAATCCTGAATCCCCCAGCCATCGAAAACGAGAGATACCAGTGGAGGTTCGTTGTCAAAAACTAAAGGTGGCGACGAATTAATCAGAAATAATCCTGCAGCATTTGTGCTTTTCACTGTTATATAATACTTCCGTCCATTTATTAAGGTTTTTGTGTCTGCTAATGTCCAATTAACGCAAATGATGTTGGCCACGACATTGATCCCATACTTCGTGAAGGATACAAGGTCATCTCCTTCGGGAAACGTAGACACGCCGACACTGTACGAAACGATGTCCGAAATGTCTTCAGTAATTTCAAAAAATGCCGTGAACAGATAGTCTTTCGCACGAGTATACATAATTTGTTCATTTTCCTTGCCATGGTAAAGTTTGACAATCTTTGGAGGGGTAGTATCAATGATAAATGATTTAGATATGGCATTTGAGCTACCTCCAGCACGATCTTCGGCCTTGACAACTACAGAAAACACGCCGTTTGGCATCACCACATGAAGTCCTCCGGAAACAACACGACCTACGATCTTTACCTGTGTCAGCATTTTAGCCGTGTCATAAGAAAGCACGGTTAAACCAAAGCGTCTGATTCCTGAATGTTCATCATAGAAACTTAACGCGTCGCAAGTGTCAGGTGAGGCACTAAGTTCACTTCTATCTGCTGAACACCACTGCCATCGGGCCCAGGCTGCTTTGTTAATCCATGTTATTTCCAGTGGTGGTCCTTTCTGACCAGCTGTGACCAAACCGGTATGTGGCGGAATAAAATCTACTATTGCTCCATTACTGCTGCCATTCACACATATGCCTACTCTGTTGCATGCAACGACTGTAACATAATATTTCATTCCACTTTCGAGGCTGTCACCACGAAGTAAAGCTTTCGTACTCAAATTGGTACTTCTGAACGCTGATTTGTCACCTAAACCTGCACTCGATCCCAGTCCTACGAAATACTCACCAATTCCACTTTCTGTGTCGGCAAACGCGTTTTCCCAATGCGCCGGAAAAACGTCGAATTCCTTGCTGTACTTTCTGTCTATCCCTTTAAGGCCATCTCTGATATAAGTCGATAAAACTGTGGGTGCTGTTGTATCCATGAGTATTCCGTCAGAGGAAATAGTTCTTCGGTAACCTGTCATGTCTTCAACTTTCACTGTGACGTGATACCTGATCCGTTTTGTTATGTTAACATTAACAAATGTGACCCACGTGGTTTTGCGATCTTCTGACTCTTTCAGTGCCAAATCTGTTATATCGACGAATGAGTGGACGTCTTCTCCACCCGGATAAGTTCCTACGCCGGCTTGAATCGACTGGATACCGCTGTCGTCATCATAGCACGAGAACATCGCTGTGAGATTAGTAAGACTGGAAACAAAATTTCTGTCATCAACATCATTGAAACCAATCACATCATGTGGTAATCCCTCGCACACTGGAATCGTATCGTCAGGGATAATGCCGGATACGTTAACAACTGCGTGAAGGCCAGCGGCATTTGTGCCTTTCAGTACGGCGGTATATTTTCCTCCAGACGTTAAACTTAAGCCATCGAGCAATGGAGACATTTGTGTCAACGGTATTGTTGTGAATGATGTAACATCCTTCCCAGTGTATTCGTCAATTAGTTTCCACTCGTAGTGAACTATTGGACTTTCGTTGTCTATAAAGTGTTCAAATTTCCCGGACACTCGACGAACAGAAGGGATAAATTTACCACCATTTTTTCCGACTGTGAATTTACGAGGTATTGGTGGAGTAGTGTCTATAGTTGTACCATCACTGCAAGCCACTGTAGCTAGCCCTAACAGATTGACGACAATTATCCGAGTGTAATACTTCGATCCACTTATAAGATTCAGCCCTGTCTTCTTAATAGTGTAACTCTCACCAATATTTTGCAAAGGAAGAACATCAGCTTCACTTTCAGAAAATGTACATTTCCCTGACGATGAGATTCCCCATGTAATACTCGATAAATCTGAAAATGTTCCCTCAAAGCCATATTTCATCGAAAGACTGGTAGCATCCGTTTGATAGTCGATGTCGGTCGAAGAATCTCCGTCGTTGATGAAAGTTATAACGGGTGATCTGCGTTTGGCAGTAAATACCAGACAGTGGGCAACATCACTTTTCAGACCACCACCATTAATTGCATACACACCAACATAAACAGATCTGCCATGCATAATTTCTAGATTGGGTACCGTAAGGCTCTGACGTTCTTCGTGTATAGAATAATGGTCATCGCCAGATCCAAATATTGAGCCAATGGTAACAATATAAGTCTCAATTTTTGTATCTTCGGTGAAACCTTGCCATTGAATTAAGTACTTTTTATTTCCGACCTGCTTGGCATTACATACTCCTACGCCAGGGCGTGTATTGTCGATGTCACGTTTACAATTGTCGAATACAGTTTTATGAATGGATCGCAATGACCACGTCCATTCAGCAAATGTTTTCTTTGCACACCAATTCCATGAGATACTTATTGAAAACCACGGTTCGTAACTTATATCAGGACAAAGTCTAAAACGATACCAGAGATATACGCGTATGCTCAGGGGGGTCATTTGCATCTTTAGCTGGATACAAGCGTTTAATGGCCATTTGTCTACACGTACAGAAAGTTCAGGGATAAGATAAGTTTGCAAAATTTTTGCCTCTACGGTAATACCCGCCTCTACAATTATCAATGGCAGACTTGCCCCAGCATAAACAGTGAGCCACACACCAGGTATGAGAGCAAGACGCACTTCTCTGTCCCGTAAACACAATGATATTCGATAGTTTGCGTAGTAATACAAATCTGCTCCGAAGAAGAAGTACACGGGTATACCAAATACTGGAACAGTAAAGCCTATTTTTGGGACAATTGGAAGGGACCCTGTATAAAGACATAAACATCTGTTAAAAAGTAGTCCAAATATAGTTTAAATTCAATGGGAAATTACAAGTTTAACGACTTACTTAAGTTTTAAGAAAAAAATTGGGACTTTAGCTTTTAGACAAAAACTTCCAAACTGGCATAACTGACAAGTTCAAATATTATGCTTTACAATTAAACCAGACTATAGTACTGCACTACTGCAGTGCGGTTCCATGGGGCATGCGCAAAACAAGTACATGAAAAGCGCGAAGGCATACTATTCATGAATAAATACCAAAGTTTATGATTCCGAACAAACAGACCAACATCTGCATTTCAATATTATTTAAATTAGCGACCTGCTGTTTTGAGGCTCCCTAGATTTTCAACATTTTAACTTGAAAATTCAGCTTCCTCTAACTTTGCAAAAGTCCCTTTTTTCCCTCTACAAGTTCAAATATTTTGATCCTAAAAATATTTCATAGAAAACCAGCGCGACTTTCTTTAACCTGATTCTTTAGTTTTATATCTCACGGTAATCACGCAGTCTATAAATCCAGTATGACAAAGTATGAGTAATTTGATTTTGTCCGAATTCAGTTTACCCTTTCATCAGCTTTCACAAACAGAATTTGAATTATTATAATAAAACAACTGGCCAAAACGACGCAGTTGCATCGCTTGATGGATCCTGTTTGAATTTAATAATAATGAAGGTAATCAATAATATTAATATAATTAATTAATTATAATTACCAGTGAAAGGTTTTCCTTCAATGTTCGAAATACAAGCCACTCCTCCAGTCGCTTGACGTCTGGTTCTATGATGTTTTTCCAATTCATCTGTGTATACGTCCTCATCCAAAGCTCTCTCTAGAGCACGTCGCTTTCTACGGGTACCACATATCATTTCATTAAATGGAAATAAAGGTTTTCGAGGAATTAACCAATTCCAACCCACTTTGAAGTAAAGACAATTCTCGGTTATTGAAAAATTTGTTTTTAGAACCGGTACATTAAACTTAAAATATCGGTCTTCAAAATCTCCCCCAATTTGTTGAATTTTGTCCTTTTCCGAGAAAGTTGCGCTGGAAAACGCTGCGACGACGTGCTCTGTGTCGACTGTTTGAATCGCCTCTAAACCTGTAGGTGTTCGAACGACTCTTAGAATACTTGACTCATCAAGAACTCCCGCGTCGATTTTGTGGAATTCCAATCTGCACTGATAACCTGCAATTAAAGAACATTTGGCGACGCATGCGTATTTGATACCAAATTGTCGCACAATTGTAAAACCACGTGTGTGTTCCTCAGTAACAACAAGAGAATTTTTCTCTTCTAATATACCTCCGAACGTACCGACGTCATGGTTGTGCGCCTTATTGCCTTCCAAAATCCAAATTTTGTTGTCACGGTCATCGTATGAAATTGATGTGACTTGATAATGAAGATATTTTATCTTACTAATGCTAATAGTTGAAGGACGTTTTAAAGACATGCTATTACGAATATCCGATAAGCGAACACCGTAAAGACTGTTACCACTACTTATCCAAATGAGCGATTTGACAACCACTACACCACCCATGTCGCCCCGAAAAGGCACACCATCCTTTTCCAATTGAACGATTTTAAGGATTTCGCTATTTGAAGATGTTATGTCAACAACAGCTAACAATGAAGCTTTTTCTGCATTAGCTGCGACACCTCGCATTCCTAGTAGCATTTCATTGTCGGACAATTGAGCAATACCACGAATCTTGTAATCATCAAAGAGACCCGGTGCAAGCCACTTTCCAGTTTTTGACAACGATGTCGATGATAAATCATCCAAGTGCGGATATTTCCACAAGAATATCGTGCCAAGATAGAGCGCTGAAGATCGTCGCATTAATCTTAGGCAAACTTCAGCAGAACAGTGTTGATACTGATTCCACTCCTTGTAATTCAGGATATCCAATCCTTTTTGACGTAACTGTACTGTATTGAGGAATGACGTAATTTTGTCAATGAGGTTGCTCACTTCTTCCGACACTTCTGTTACAGTTTCACCGTAGTGTTTCAGTTTTCCTTCAAAAATTTCGGTGAAATCCGATGTTTTAAAAAGCACGTCTAAAATCGTACCTTTTAATGGATCAACGACGTTATTGCACGTTTGGATGAAATCAGTCATACTTTTAACAACTGACTGAAGTGGTTGTAGAATTGGACCTATAACGGCAGAACTTTTTCCAAACAGAAATGAAACGTTAAGTTGTTGCCGCACATTTTCAAGTTTTGTCTGGAAAGGCTCAATGTTGTGACGAGATACTTTTTCCAAACCATTGAAAATGTCTTCGACCAATGTCTTCATCATTTCTTGAGTTTTGTCGGCCTTTCTAGTGTATTCAGCAATGTTTTTTGCAATCGTAGTAGGTTGTATAGCAGAACGCTTTTTTACCTAGGTAACGAAAAATAAAATGTGCTGACGATTAGATGTGACAGTTTAGTATCACATCTAATAATCGCTGTGTGTTCTAAAATGTCAATTTTGATTTTGATTTTGGCAAGTGATTGCTCTAAACTGGAAAATAACGCCAAACTAAAAACGAATGACCAATGCGGAAACGTGACACTCAAGCAGATATAAGTCGCCACTATGCTTGTGTTACTGCAGTGCGGTGTTTTAGAAATAAAGATCAATGTATACAACTTACTTGACTTTCATGCCCATCGCCATCACCGAAAAACTTGCCCGTGATTCTTTGAGACAAATCCCTAATCTTTAGGATCTCTTCCTTAAATGAAAATTCCTTGACCAATTTCGAAATATTCTCTATTTTTTCGAATATTTGTGAGACTTCTTCCACGCTATCTTTGCACGTTTCCAGTTTATCCTCAAAGTTAAAGTCATTGAACTTCTTTTTAAGTTTCTCCATTTTATTTGAAACGCTTTGGCCTTGCTTTTTTAATGAGTTAGACAGACACGTTCCCCCAGAAATACATTTTTGCAAACTCAAACTTTCCCATTCATCTGGCAACAGTTCCAAAAACGCTTTCATTTCAGATTTCATGGTGCTATATTCTTTGTAGGCCTGTTTCCCGAATGATACTGCTTTTTTTCCACTATTTGTGATTATGTTATCAAAGGTAGAATAAATGTCCGAACAATTCGGTAACTGGCGGATTTCTTGAAACACTGGCGAAAAATTTTCAGAGAAAGGTCGCAATTCTAGTAAAAAGGCTTCGATTTCTTCAACTGAGTTTGACATTTCCTCTAGATTTTTTCGCGCTTTTCCCAACGGAACTTTCAGAAAATTTAATTTCTTAACAGATTGCGAGATAAAAAAATCAGTTTGTTTTGTAACAAATTCACGGAAGATTTTAAATAGATTGTCGTTCTGAATTTGTTTGATGGTATCTTTGGCAAATGAATGAAATTCATTGCAAAGTTTCCGTAACTTTTCGTCAAAGTTCACATTAAATTGCTGTCGGATGTTAAGTTTCCCAAATTCAACTCCCCAGCGCTTCGCATTTGTTTCAAAGTCTCGAATGTTATCTGCAAAATCATACGCTTTCTGGGCATGCGCGGGTAAATTATTCAGGTGTTGAATGACATTGTTTATGTTCTTGAAAACATTATGAATGTCGGAGAAAACTTTGTTCTCGGTTTTGATTAACGATAAGAACTCGTCGATGGTTTGGCTGACGATTGTAACCTTACCCAAGTGCTTCGCTAAATTTTCCTGGTGCCAATCTTCCAACGTCTTTACAACTACTTTAAATTGATCAATAACAATAGCAAGTCCTTCCGAGTTAGAGGTGACAAAGTCAGCGATTTCACTAACGGCATTTTGTGCTGCGGACTGAATTTGATCCAAGATGTCACCAGATATGTTAGTAGTCTTATGACAAAGTCCGTTCAATTTGTCTGCTGACTTCAACGAGAATGCTACAGAGATATCTGCAAGTTGCGCGACATTTTCCAAAGAGCCTTCCAGTGCTGTTAAATATTGCTCAACAAAGGTCTTCGCATTACTTGATACAGTCTGCTTTAGTTCGTCAATAAATTCATCCACAAACAAGGTGATGTTAATAATTTCTCCAATAGCCTGCTTGGCTTCATTTCTAACATTTCTGATTCCAAGAATCATATCTTTCTCAAGGTTTTCTCCAAAGACTTCTAACTTCCCCGCTGATTTTAACATGAAGTCTTGCAGTTTGCAAACATTCGCGAGTGTTCCTTTTGAGAAGTGGCCAATGATCTTTGATAGTTCATCTAAAAAATTGGCAGTGTTGCTAAGGTCGAACAGTTTCGAATCGAAATGGTTTAGAAGATTGTGGAAAGATTTAACAACGAGTTGAAACCATTGTGCTATGTTGGAAACGTCTTCATCACCGAATAGCTCTTTAGACCCAAACTTGATTCTGAATTCGGGCAGGATTTCAACAAAGAATTGCTCAAAATTTATGTTTGGATTACTTAAACTTAGGAAAACTTCAGTTAAAAAGCGAAATAAGTTTGTAAGTTTTGCAAAGTCAGGGCCCGAAAAATCAGTCTTAAAGTTGAATGTTATTCTCCAGTCAAAAGGCAAACCAAAGTCAAAATCTTTGTTGTTAAAAACGTTGTTACTGTTCACATTCAGATTGAATTCCGGGAGATAAAGTCGTGGTAGTTCGATGTTAAACATATCTCGAAAAACAGAAAGCATTTCCAGGAAACGGTTTCCAAAATGTGCCAAACGCAACGCAAAAATCTTAAACTTGTCCAATGTCGGAATGAAGTTAAGTGCAAAATTGAAATGGAACATTTCAAAGAAATTTTTCGGAACATTAAAACCTAAAGTTTTAAAATAATCCTCGACGGCATCACTAGTCGAGTGAAATGGCCTATTGATGTGTGTCAAAAATTTCTTTATGTTGAAATTTACCGGGAAATTTCGTGGAAGCCTAAACCTTAGTCTTGAGAAAAGATCTACAAGCTTGTTGAGGAAATTAAATGCTCCTCCAAAGGACCCTGCCGACAGATTTATGTTCGAAAGGTTTAGGGTAAGTTTCTTGACTAAATTACCAATTCTTAACCAAAATTCACTTGCACGCCACGCACTTCGAAGATTTATCACAATTCCATTAAAAAAATTTCCAAAGCGTGTAACTTGAATTGTACGGGCAAGAAATTCGACTGTTTCTGAAATAAACTTCACGAATCTATCAAGACTAAATGGCAGATATTTCTTCAGTTTGTCGAGAAATCTTTGAATATGCTGGGTAAAAATACTTGAAATTCCATCAATATTGGCTAGAATACTGTCAGCATTGTCTGCGATTGTGTGAACTAAGTCTTTAGGGATGTCATTTTTAAATCCTGCACCCATCCTGAATGCCGCTTTTCCATTGACTATGTCGAAACTCCACTTGATCACGTGAGCCCGAAACAGTGCCATATTATCCAAGTTTACTTCAAAACTCCCACCAAAAATTCCGATTTTTAGTTTTACGTAGTTCGCAAATCGCAAAATGGTTTCCGCACCAGCTTGACCACCACCAAATGATTTTTGCCATTCCTTTTGTACACCTAAAGAAAATTCTCTAGGCTTCAATGCTGGGATAAGTGCCCTTTTCTTTCGCCGAATAATGGATCTCCGTTTTCGCAATTTTTTTATCACGTGATGAGATTTATCGTTATGGTTTTCTAGAAATTCAACAATCTTAGAATCTAGTTCGTCACCTTCCTCAGATATCCACAGAGCATCTTCGATAGCATCGCGCAATTCGTTGGTGAGGGTCTGACGCCGTTCTATGAAAACCTCTATCACTCCTGCTTTAACCGTTACGTGTTCGTCATTTCGAAGAATGCGTAGTAACTGATGATCAGTGTACCGCGTTGGGAGTTTTCTCAAAGCCGAAACTGCAAAATATCGAATACCGGAGCTATCATGGTCCAGATATCTAGTTATCAAGTTAAGTGACGAAATGTGACCTAAATTTCCGAAAGCACATACATGACTCCATATATACTCATCGTGTGATTGGCTTTCTTCGTCATGGAATCGTGCTGGATGTGTTTTGAAATTTTGGTGCAGATGTTGGGCAATGCTTTCTGACAGCGATCTATTGTAACCAGCGTCGTGACACTTGCGCACTAAACCTGATGTCACTAACATGGCGCGAACAGTGATCTCATCGCTCTTACTAGAATTCTTATGAAGAGACAACAGAGCTTGCAACAGTTCTGGGTACAAAGGTCCTGCGGGAATAAAGAATACCGCCTCCAGAAGCTTTGCATGTTCTCTATCCAAAAGTGGCCGTGGTTCCTCGGATAAAATTGCTCGGCTTAAAATCTTCTGGGTTTTATAATCTCCTCGGACAACAATAGCCCCAACTAGCCCTGACCATGTGGAGAAATTTAAATGAGACCGTTCTAACGTCAAGTTTACAATGTTTTCAAAAATCTCGTCATCAATTTTCGCCAGGTAATGAAGCTCCCTGATGCATTCGGATAGTTCACTTTCTTTGACAGAAGGGTCGGAATAACATCGAAGTAACTCGTACAATGAACGGCTCGGTTTATCGGGATCACCAATCGAAGACCATTTCAAGCGATGTATACCATCATAACTCAAGGTATCTTGTTTCAAATTTTCCAAAAACGAATGCAATTGTTCTGAAGACCTTTTGCTTCTCTTGTTAGTTGGACTAACACACCGAAGGAGGTTAAGGTGGCTTTCCCCAGATGCTTTTAGCTCTAAATTAGGTTGTTGTTGAAATTCCGGTTTGTTCAGAGGTCGATTATAAGGCGCGTCGCTCCATAAATAAGAAAAATGCGTTCTTTTCGCACTTTTGATCGCACCGTCTTGAATTTCCAAAGAGGTATAATAATGACTTTTGCTGTGTTGCTCTCCTTCCACCGGTCGCCCATCCACATGTTTCAGGTAATCAACACTGCCCCACTTCTTTGTTAAATGTAAGTGGGTGAAATTTCTTTCGTTGACGTTATAATAAGCAAGATGAATTCCAGAATCGTCTTCTTCTTCTGTACTGTATGTGATGTTTTGAAGATCTGGATGAATCTTCAAATTGAGAGCGCTTACAATTCCTAAGAAATATGATAACCGAATAGATAATAATAGTTTTGTTTGTGGAAACACCACGTAAATTTATTACTGCAAAGCTTTCGATCCAGGCTTACGGATCGAAAGCTTCGCAGTAATAAATTTACGTGCATGTGTTTCCACAAACAAAACTATTATATATTTTATCGCCATGCAAACGTACAAAGAACGAATAGATAATGCTTGTGTTTTGTACAAATGCGAAGGATTACAACAATTTTCATTACATAACTGTCATAAAAATATTACAATTAAATTACCTTTCTTTAGTCCAACAAGTTCTGGTTGATCATGATGGGGGAAAAACACTTGTGTGATGTTCCCTTTAACATCCTGAAGGAAGAGAAATGGCTTAGACAACTTTTCTTCCAAGTTTTGGTCAACAGTGTGTTTGATACGCCCACCATTTCTTAAACGAATGATGCGTACATGATTCAAGCGTAATCTTGCGATGTAAGCGTCATTGGGCAACGAATGCTGATGTAAAACTTCAACGTCGACCTATTAATACATAAAAATGTCTACAAACATCTAACTTGACTGATAATTTCCATTAGGATATTGACCACTGAAGAGTAGTGAGAGCATTTGTGGATTCATGACAGATCTGCCGAGTGGTCAGTTTGCATGTCAGTAATATTATCTCCTGCACTAAAACATACATCAATGCAAGCCTTTAGCCAGATAATAGCTGTCCAAGTTATTATAAATCGGGAATTTGAACCATTCCACTACAGTGTCATATAAAGTGAAAAATTCTCAATTCTGATCCCTGTTTTTGACTGAGTACGATTATATTCTTTTGAAAAGATCAACTGCCAGCTAAAATTCAATGTGACTTGTATTCTATCGAACGCGAACGATATACGTGTACATGCAAAGATTTTAACAAAAACACTCACGTCATGACTTTTGCGACAACAACGGTTCGTAAACTTTCGCAAGCGTTTCGAGCAAAACGTCAGAAAATTGGCAAAAATATTGAAGATTAGGGGAAAGTTTGTGGGGAAAATTCCAAGATTTCATTCAGCCAGACAAGATGCATTCCATATATGTTTTGATTACATTCAGGCAAAAAGTTGATAAACTTCTCACAAAATTCACTCAATTTAATTCATGTGCTGAAACTGCAATTGCGTAAAAATATAAAACAACATCAGAGCCAATGATTCTTGAATGTAAACATGACATTCAATGTATTTTATTCAAATAGATTTTAAACGAAACTTGAATGGCCTCCAAGGTAAGGACGTAAGGAAACTAACTATAGAGTTTTCCTAAACCTTCTTCATAGCGGAGTGCCTCTTATTGGGAAGACACATTCTTCTTTTGGGAGAGGACCACTCCGAAACCCCATCGGTGTCACAGTGGATAGTGCCCCCCCCCCCGCGGATAGTCTCCCCCCAGCCGCGGATGGTGTCCCCTTTAATTACATTTACGCGTAGTGTCCCCTCATACGTAGTAAACGAAAAATGCTCCGATTTATAAATTTTTTTGTCAAATTCTGCTTCCTCATTTTCTGGCAAATAAACGTTCTTAATTTTGAAGAATAATGCGCATACTGTGTTTCAGCATACTGAAGTAAAAAAATACGAACCAGTGACTGAAACAATTACAGGCTGCGACTATGTCTGTTGTTAAATTAATAGCCTATTTGAGAGTAAAATATTTTTTACTATTTAAAATCGCATTTTTAGCTCGCCTGCATTTTTATAGTGCAGAAAAGCTACTGTCATAGTCTGGCGTCCAGGCCCGTGCAACACCGCGGAAAAATGTCTGCGCATGCACCGAATTATGAAAATATGGCGGGGAATTTGAACATCAATTTCTAAAACAAAAACATGCTTATTAATTTGTTAAAAATTAGTAAAACAAACGAGAAAATATAGCAAATGGGTAGACTAGACATTAATTGAAAGCGTCCTGGCATTTAAAGTATGGAATGAAATATAATTCATGTAAAAAATTGTTGATTTTAACGGACACGACTTCGAAAATTTTTGCAAAATTATTCAAAACAAAAATTCAAACTCAAAAGTTAAGAAAACTCTCGAAAAGTTAAGCTTCTTAACCCACTCAAATTGTAGAATAAATCCTAAAGTTTAATTATTGTGAACACGAAATTTTTTTATATTTGGCGACACAGTTTTTTTTAAAGAAATGTATCTCAAACGAAAATTCGGAAATTGTCGTTGCTTAGTTGATAAACAAAATGTTTCAGACGATAAATTTGTCAACAATCACCTTTAGTTCATGTTCTTGTACAATACAATTTCTTGAACCTTCTGGCTGTATTTATTCCTAGTTTTTAGAATGACATGTTTATTTTTGCGCTCGAAATCTGGCCATAAAGACGCACAATGAAGTCACTCCTTTTTACCGCCATTTTGAGCCTTCGGAAACGTTCGGAACAGCTTCTCATCAAGTTCGCAATACTATTACAGGTAAGGTTGACGCATGCGCAGACGTTTTTCCGCGGTGTTGGTCCGTGCCCAATTGCACAAAAGATGATACACGGTGAATGCTAAGATGCCACTTTCAATTTAATCAAACACTGTAGACACTTTAAACGTCCTTTGACAGCAGTGTCCTATTTGTGGATAAACATAATATTAAGGTGGGTTTGCTGCAAATTGTCAAATGGATAAGCCCATAGCGTTAAAGTGTTAACTAATTGACCATTTGCGTAATAGACTAAATTTTGATCTCAACACAAATTTCATTACAGCTTGAAAGAGCATCACAAAATTAGTAATATTCCAAAGTTTCGTTGTAAAATGTTGTAAAATGCGGAAAATATAGCCTTGCGAAATTTGCAATTTTCAGTCATTTTAGATTACAAACCGGAAATTGACAGCCTCGAAGGGTTTGAGGCTGTCAATTTCCCGTTTGTAATCTAAAATGACTGAAAATTGCAAATTTCGCAAGGCTATATTTTCCGCATTTTACAACATTTCGCAACGAAACTTTGGAATATTACTAATTTTGTGATGCTCCTTCAAGCTGTGATAAAATTTTTGTCTAGACTTGTTTAGTTCAAAATTTAGTCTATTACGCAAATGTCAATTAGCATAAAATAAGCTTAGTGTTAATGTCTTACTTGAAGAAAAACTAAGGGAGCTAAAAGGTTTTTTGGTGAAGAGGGGTTATAATTCCAAACTGCATGGTTATAATTGATGACCAGTTTGGCAGTGTGAGAGAAGTCAAAAGGAATAAATTGTTAATGCGGAAAGAAGGGGTTAAGCCGGTATAGTAATAGGAATTGTTTTGTGATAGATTATCATCCAGCATTGAGGGTTCTTTATAATATCTTTAGGGAATTACAAGTAATTGTAAGTTGGTCTGAAAGGTTTTTAAGTATTATGCCGGAACCACCAATGGTGTGTTTTCGTCGGTCTAAAACCTTAAAGACCACTAATTAGTTCGTTCTAAATTGAGAAGGGAAGAGAAAACGGTAGTAGGGATGTTTAAGTGCGGAAAGAAGAATGTAAAATCTGTGAGAATGTCATTATTGGTGCCATTAACCATCGCTTCGATTGTTACTCGGAGGGTATAGCGTATTTGATTAGTTGTAAAAGCTGTGGGTTACAACATGTAGGGAATACTATAACACAGTTCTGATTGCGATTATAATAATAACAAAGATTTGTGGGCAACAATTGTATGCCCACTTTTAGGGGGTCTATGTGATTTTTTAGTGCAGGTTATTGATTTAGTGCAGGTTATTGGCGGTCACGGACGTCACTGAGAGGGAGAGCTTTGGATTGAGAAACTTAATAGTTATGTGTCACGTGGGCTTAATTTAAGGGAATAGGTTTAATTAATTTATGTACATGCAAACATTTGCGTAGAGTATTTAAGCAAAAGACGGAGATGATATACTGTTTTTCTGAAGAAAGGGCTTGTCCCCGAAACATTAATAAAGTTGAAAATGTTCTCGAGTGTGTATTTCATAATTTCCATACCCAGCGCAAGCAGAAAGATATTGTCTGCCGCGGCTGGGTCTTGAACCCCCGACCTTAGAATTACTAGATCGACGCTCTACCAACTGGCTACACGGTCAGACGGATTTAAGACTGGAAATTATGAAATGTATACTGAATGTTATAAACATACTCGTTTATATTAATTCAGCATCGAAAAATACTAGTTCTGCAAGTGTTATATTAAGTTTTGTAATTGTACACTCCGTAATATGTTAAGACCAAACCACTACCTCAACCAAACCACTACCTCTTAAAGGTGAATTTCAGGCAACGGTGGAATCGAACAAACGTTATACTGTTTCTGTTATTCACGTTGTCGAAGGCGGCTCTGGAAATCTACTTAGTGCGAAAACCGCTCAAGATTTGGCATTAATTCAATTAGTAAACAAGGTCACGGAACTTGAAACGCCGCCGAAACCGGAAGTTTCTAAAAAAAAATCTCAGCCCATACTGCCCGGAAACACGGAGAACACGGATAAACAGCAGCCAATGCCTCATGCATCGATGCCAAAATGCGAAGACCAAGAGATCCAGAAGATTATTGATAAATACGCAACTGTTTTCGTTGGTGAAGGGAAATTGAGCACTCAACAAGTCGGGTTACATATTATTGAGAATATTAAACCAGTGGTTCAACCGCAGCGTTGTATACTACACCATATACGCAATGACGTATCAAAGGCGTTGCAGAAATTGGTTGTGTAAGATATGATCGAAAAGGTCTGTGACCAACCTACCCCGTGGATTTCGCCAATTGTGTGTACTCCAAAGAAGAAGGACGGTGGAACACGAATCTGTGTTGACATGAGAGTAGCCAACCGAGCGATTAAGCGGGAAAGACACATTATGCCAACGCTTTCTGATTTCCGTGCGGAAATGAATGGATCAAAATATTTTTTAAAAATTGATCTCAAACAGGCGTACCATCAACTGGAATTGAAAGAAGAAAGTCGGTACATAACTACATTCTCGACGCACGAAGGCCTATTTCGCTACAAACGACTGAACTACGGAACGAACAGTGCGCCAGAATTTTTTCAGAACATTTTGCAACAAAATCTTAGTGACATTCGTGGAGTAACGAATATTGCAGATGACATCATTGTTCACGGGAAAACGCGAAAGCAACATGACTAATCATTAGAGAACTGTTTGAAACGACTAGCTCAACTCAACTTAAAAGCGAAACCTGAGAAGTGTAGTTTCCTGCGCAACGAGATTAATTTCTATGGTTTAATTTTTACGGCAAATGGAACAAGACCAGATCCAGCAAGAATTGACAACTTAGTCAGAGTCAGCGCTCCAAAGAATGCCAGCGAAGTACGTAGTTTCTTGGGATTGGCGAACACGTGTCGTGAGTATGTTCCAGAGTACGCCGTAATTACTACACCATTGCGGGATCTCACAAAGAAAAGTGTTGCTTTCTCTTGGAACCACACTCACCAAAGAGCCTTTGAGCAGATTAAAAAGAAACTGACACATGCCCCTACCATGGCATACTCTGATACCGAGAAGAGAAGCTTGCTTATTGCCCGGATAGCCCAACGTGAGAAGTCAGGAGAGTCGTATCGCATTATCTCCTACGCAAGCAGAGCCCTGTCTCCAGTCGAAAGTCGATATTCACAGACTGACATCGAAGGGTTGAGCCTAGTGTGGGGGATAGAACATTTCCGACTGTTTCTCCTGGGTACTGAATTCGATGTTTATACTGACCACAAAGCTCTGGAAGCAATCTTCAATAATCCAAGATCAAAACCCCCAGCTCGTATTGAACGCTGGATGCTACGACTGCAACCGTATAACTTCCGTGTGATTTACAAGAAAGAAACAGTTAATAAAACCGATTACCTGAGCCGTCATCCTACCACCACTCAACGAAAAACTACAATCGAAGAAAAGATTGCAGATAAATATGTGAACTACATCATTAACAATGCTGTGCCGAAGTCAATGACACTTCAAGAAATCAAGGAAGCCACCTTGTCGGACACCATTCTAAGGAAAGTTTTAGAATGCTTGAAATCGGGGAAATGGGAGGAGAAGGATGTGGAACTGAAAGCTTATCAAATGTGCGCGGAAGAACTAATAGCAACGAAAGCAGGAGACCTTCTTCTCAAGGGGAGCAGAATTGTTATACCAAAAGCGCTACAAGACCGTGCGACGCAACTCGGACATGTCGGACACCAAGGAATAGACTAAGGCGTTATTGAGAGAAAAAATATGGTATCCTGGAATGGATGGTAAAGTAAAGACCCTCGTTGAAAACTGTGTTGCCTGTCAAGCTGTTGGTCCAAGTAATCCTCCTGAACCTATGAGAATCACTCCCGACGGAGCCATGGCGATTTTTATGGTCCTATACCACACAGTGGACAATACTTACTTGTCTTGACTGACACTCTAAGTTTCCAGAAGTAGAAATTGTTACGTCAACTTCAGCGAAAGCCTGCATCCCGAAGTTAGACTGCATATTTGCAACTCATGGCATACCGAAAAAGATTAAAACTGATAATGGACCGCCTTTTAATGGGAATGATTTTAAAAGATACATGGCTGCCTTAGGAATTGAGTGGAAAACAAGCACTCCGTTGTGGCCCCAAGGCAATGGAAATGCCGAAAGTGTGATGAAACCGTTAGGAAAAGTGATAAAAACTTCCATGTTAGAGGGAAAGAATTGGAGACAAGAACTTCAAAGATTTCTATTAAATTACCGCTCAACACCGCATGCCACTACAAAGATACCTCCATGTGAACTACTATTTAATCGAAAGGTGCAAGGAAGTCTACCCGAGCTGTCA
>CACRXK020000795.1:0-53425 GCA_902702795.2 Paramuricea clavata
GTTGTGTTTACTTCCGGTTTGTCTTTGTTTACATTGTGTATGTTCAATGTTATTAATCCGAGTTCTGCTGCAGTTTCTGAGCAAAGTAAGTTTCCATTGTCCCCTTTTGCGACGTGAAATTTGGTGGTTGTCATCTTTGTCTTCGACTCGATGATTTCTTCGAATACTCCCAGCATAGGAAGCGGCGATTGTGCAGCATACGCATATATTCGTGCTTTTGAACGATGTATTTTAATAGGTCTTTGTTTACATAAGTGTTGAAATGTCGGCTCGTCTATAATGTTGATAGACGCCCCGGTGTCGATGAGTGCTCGAAAATTCGTCCGATTGATCTTTAATTTGGCAGTCAAATTGTCCTTGGACGCAACTACTGAGCACAAGTGTTCACCGTGTAGATGTATTCATCTTCCGAGGATGAGTTGCTTTCATCGTCAGTGTGCTGTCTATTAACAGTGTTAATTGACGAGTTGTTGAATTGGCGTGATGAGCGGGGCTGTCGAGGAAATTTATTTTAATCTCGATTTTGACTACTTTTGCAAACCTTTGCAAAATTATTCATCTTATGACAAAACGAGCATTCTTTGCCATAAGCTGGGCAGCTATTGTTCTTGTGGGGATAATCTAACCCGTAATAATAACACTTGCGTTTCACTGTTTCCCAACGAGCGTACTGTGGTTGTTGGCGTTGTTGATGTTGAATGACATTCACACTATCGTCGATTTCAGTAGGGAGTTTTTCGTCGATCTTGATGGCTGCGAGGGACCTCCAGTATTAGCTAGCGTTTCAAATATTGTTTTTACTTGGGGCCCAGCCATGAATAGAAGAAGGGCTCGTTGTTGTGTTATATCGGTGATTTTTCCCGCTCGAAGATAAAGGTGAAATCGTTTAAGCCACTGTTCCCATCGTGTCGCTAAACTGCTGTAATCTACATTAGGATCAAACTGTGGCATCGATGGAAGGTCTACTCTTGCAGCCATAGTAAACAATATATAAAATCCTCGTCGCCAAATGTAATATCCAAGCTTTATTAACTTTAAGTTGTTTTTCAAATACAATAATATCAAGCTCGCCATGCACTGTTCGCCATGCGGTCTAGCTTATGTCCTCCCAAAGCATTGTTGTCTATATACGGTATGTGACGTTGACGTCATCATCACACTAGCGTTTACCAAGCTTGGTGTTAGCGTATACGGTAAAGGCGCTGCGTGCGGAAAGTGAAACGCAGTCCGGGTCGGGTTGCGTTTTGTCTGACATAGCATTTTTTTTCTTAAATAATTTTTAAACTTTTTCTTCTACCTTTTCTAACTTTCAAAAGGTTACGTTAGCAGTAATGACCTTGGACTTCTTAAGATATTTATATCGCTAAATTTACTTTTTTATTTCTTTAACTTTGTCAAGTAACATGCAACATTTAACGGCACTGATTTACAACAACATATAATAATATGTGTTTCATTTGCAGGGTGCACGCAACAGTTTTCACCAATTACAGCGGCCCCATTAACTATTCTAATACTATACAACAATATACAACGAACATAGATCTAATAACAACACGATATTTGACAGGACAGATTACGAGACTTGCTACAAGACAAACATACAGATTTCCATGTCCTTGGATCATCAACGTTAAAACTGTCTTCCAACGCTTACTTGTAATATTTTGAAAGTCCGTTTTTGAATTGTCCTAAACTAATGTTATTGCTTGTCAAACTTTTTGGCAGTGCGTTCCATTGTCTCTTTGTTCGGTTGAGAAATGACCTTTGGTAGGTAGTGGTCTTGCATTGTGCCGTTGTGATTGACAGATGATTGGGATTAGACGACCTGGTTTGTCTTCTGTTGTTATTGGGTGCCGACTGTATTAAATTACTGTCAATGGTCATGATGCCATGCGTTAATTTGTAGAAGGTTATCATATCTAGAAATTCATGCCAGTAGCACAATGGAAGGAGATCTAAAAGTGCAAGTCTCTGGTTGTAGGTTGTGTCACAACGGAAGGACAGATTCAGGATGTACTTTATTGCGCGTCTTTCAAGTCTTTCCACGCGTTTAATTAAGGTTACTGATTGTGGTGCCCAAATTTGAGATTCATAGCATAGCTGGGAACGAACAAGACATAAATATAGTCTGCGGCGAACCGTGATATCTTTGATGTTTAAGGTTGTTCTTCGGACATATCCTAGCATTTTGGTGGTTTTGTTGCACAGGTGGTCAACTTGTTTAGACCAAGTCAGAGTAGAAGATGCTAAAACTCCAAGATCTCGTTCACAGTCCGTGCATTCTAGGATGGTATCGTTAAGTTTGTATGGATAAGTAATTTTATTGTGCTTTTGGGTGACTCTTAAGACTTTGCATTTGGTGTTATTTAATTCGAGATTAATAATGCTTGAGCTTTCTTGGAAGTTTGACAGATCATTCTGTAGAGCAGACGCATCAGAGATCGAATTGATGGTCTTGAAGATCTTGGTATCGTCCGCGAATATAGCAATCCTTGAACTGGTCACGGAATTGGAGAGATGATTTTCACATAGAAGGAACAATAATGGACCGAGGATGGACCCCTGCGGCACTCCTGATGTTACTGGAAGCGGCCTCGACGTTGCTGCATGAACGGTCGTTTGTTGATATCGGTTGGTCAGATATGAACCGAACTATTTGAGAATGCTTCCTCCAAACCCGAATTCACGAAGGCGATGTAACAGCTTTGCGTATTTAGATATTTATGTCGCCAAATCTAATTGACTCACGTAAGACAAAGTGAATGGAATGTTGTGCTCGGGTGAGCAGCCGCATGTGGGGAGAAACCTCGACACATAGAGCGGTTGCGAAGGAGATTACGACACTATATAGCCAGCATTTTACTAAATGTTCGGCTGTATAGCCAGCCGTTTACTAAGTAGTTGGCTGCCGGCTGTATAATCACTTCAAAAATATATAAATATTTACTCAATAATTGTGCATGTAATATTTTTCATAGGAACGATGAAATTCCTTTGCGCAGATACATGTACGCCTAGCGTACCTATTTTTTTATAATGCTTTGGGATAATTAGTTTTGGCGTTTCACGGAGAATTTATATTTTTCTTTGTGTATGAATGAGACTACGACTATTCGTACTAGTTGTATCATCTAAATTTTCTGCTGTTTTGGTATATTACCTCGCTGACACAGACCGTTCAACTATGTCTGCTATTCCCTGTTTTCTACCGGCTTTGTGATATAAATGTCCTTGTGTTTGAACGTCCTTACGAGTATCAGCCGGGCAAGTAGAAAATTTTACTTGGCCACGGGTGGGAATCGAATCCGCGACCTTCGCATTATACAGTATATACAGGGTGTATAAAAAAAAACGCAACCTCGGAATTTCCCAAGAAATCGACATTGTTTTAAAGACAAAAGATTTTAGGCGCCTGGGAATTTAAAATAGCACAACTGTCAAAATTACTGCACACGCGAGTGCATAAAGCAAAATTTATGCATTTATTTAATGCACAACAACAGTAATATGATCTATTAGCAATTCGATTTCAATTCCCAGGGGTCTAAAATCTTTTATGCTTAAGAATTGCAAAGTGATTTCTTAGGAAATTCCGAGGTTGCGTTTTTTTTTATACACCCTGTACAGCTATTTCAATTAAGGTTGCCCACGAGCAAAGCGAAAAAGTCGAATACGTGCGCAAAAGGCTGCTGGGAACCACTATGAAAATTCATTAATATTTTAGCGATTCCCAGCAGCCTTTCGCGCTCGTATTCGACTTTTCCGTTTTGCTCGTGGACAACCTTAATTGAAATAACTGTATATAATATGTGTGGCAGCATTTATAGCTCTTGAGTTTCAGTCCTTTAAAGTACGTACTGACAGCCATATACTATAGTTGGTTGAACGTTTCCTTAGAGAATGACTAGACCCACTCAGCCAATCAGCTTCGAGTATTTCATTGCTCTATATCTCATAATGTGTTAAATCATCAAGTGGCGAGGCCTTTGAAGCGTTGGGAAAATGTGGGGTTAAGAAAACAAAAGGTCTAATAAAAAGATCATATCATTAGCCACTCTATTGAATTCATTAACCACTCTATTGAATTCATTAGTGACTCTACTGTACAGGGTGTCCCAAAAAACCCGAAAACAATTGAAATCACGTATTGTTAAAATTGAATGCCCTACCAAAAAGCTGAACGTAATGATGCGTAAAATATTGACAAGGTGCATGTATGAAAATTTAGTTAAGAACTATGTCCTTGTAAAGTGCGTGATTTTCTGCTCTTGCGAATTTAAATCAGCTTCTTAAATAGCTTCTTTATGCATAAAATTTACTTATGTCAATCATTTATGCACTCGTGGGAACAAACTGAGTGCTAAGGCATTCAAATTCTAACAATTAAATTGTTATTGGTGATTTCAATAGTTTTCGTTTTTTTTGGGACACCCTGTATATCCCATAGAGCACACATGACCATGTTCTAACCATTACATACTGTAGTTTACATTACAGCAGTCTTGCATATTTGTCAATTCGTCATCTGTGCCAGCGTAGCCAGTATCAAAACAGCAAAAAATTGAGATAATAGGAAATGTAGAAATCAGTGATCGTATAGTCTCATTTATATGCAAAGAAAAATATCAATTCCCCGTAAAACGCCAAAACTAATTACCCGTAAGGCATTATAAAAATAGTAATCCGGAAGCATTTAAATATGATGTAAGTCGGATTATACATACGCTGCCAAAAGACAAAGATCCAAATATTCTATGCAACGATTGGAAGACCAAGTTCTTAGCGGTTGCAGACATGTATATATTCCTCTGATTGTTCGTAATAGGCCGTTTGTCGTGGCCCAATATCTTTCACTTTCATTTACCGTGCCTCGTAACTCAAATACTTTTACATAACTTACCACTTTTAAACATGCTGAATCTGAATCCGAAGAGTTCCCGCTCCGTAGACCCGCAGTATTTTTGTAAAATTCATGTTTATTTGCACTCCTTTGACGAAATTCCAACAATCGCCCGCCATTTTGTATATTATTCCTCGATGCTTCGAATTAAATTGCATCGCTCAAATGTGTGTTTACTCCGTTCCAGTCTATTCAATTTGCGGCCGCGTTGTCATTTAGAACGATGGCAAGGTATTTTTACGGGTGTTAATAAATTCGAAAAAAAAATCCAAAATGGAAAGTACTTCCAGTGCTGGTAGTGATGATTCTCATCGAGTATGTGTCATTCATTTCGAGGGTAAAGACGGAGAGCTTAGAGAATTAACAAGTGAAACCGTGAATAGAATTTTGGAAAGAAGAAAGGAGTGGTTAAGTCTGCCATCCTCGTATAAAGCCTTTACTGAAGTCCCCAAAAAGTCGTTCGAGTTTATTCATGAAACTGACGATTTAAACCCGGAAAATATTGCGAAAACATATTGCTTTCATCCTGCCTGTTATCGAAGTTTTACAGACAAAAGTAAACTTGATAGAGCCAAAACTACGTTGACTAATGCTGCCGATCGCAAGCGAGTGGCCGACGACAATACTCAGACCAACTGTCCAAGACCAGAAAAAGTGACCCGAACTACTCGACAATCTTTTCCTACTCGATCATCAAATGTTTTGCCCGAGATTTGTCTAATATGTAAACGGCATGGGCCGATCTACATCACAGACAAGGTATATAGAGTTTTGCTTTATCTTTTTATGTGTTTTTGTAATATTAATTTATTTACTCCAAAGTATTTTAATGTCTCTATAAAAACATAGTACAGTATGGTTATCAGGCACGGCCACAGGATTTGAGGGGCTGACCTGAACTTGCCCTAACCCCTAATTTTTTTTCAGACACCATATACTTTTTGTATATAGATCTGATACTGGGGGGTTGTATCGAGTTTCTGTTATTTTCTCATATCCCCGCCAACAAAATTCTGATCAGAAACAAATACTCATATTTGCAGGCAACGAAAAAACGTGTTAAACACGAGTTATCATTGGCTCAAACCGTGACGGCCGGAAGATTAGAGAAGGCGGCATTGTTAAGGAACGATGAAAGCATTCTCATTCATATCCGTGGGAGAGACTATGTTGCTATTGAAGGCAGGTACCACAAACGATGTTACCAGACGTACACGACATGCCTTTTAAGAGAAAGGAAGATCATTGGTCCAACCTTGTATGACAAAGCATTTGATAAGTTTTGTTTAGAAATAATCGAGAAGAGAATCATCAAGAATAAAGAAGTTCTATTACTTGGCAATTTGTTAAAGAGATTTACCTCCTGTGTACAAGAAATTGAAATGGTTGATGTACCCTACAAAGCTTCTAGGCTTAGGAAGAGAATTCAAACGCGTTATCCATACCTAGTTTTCCATCGCTCGAAAACTATGAATAAAGGAACTCTGGTCTACGATGATAGCCTGACGGCAGGTGATGTAGCGGATGACATGACGACAATACAGAGTGATTCTGATACCGAAGAAGATGAAGGAGATGATTACGATAATGACGGTGAAAACGACCACAGCAAACTCGGTGAAGATGGTGAACACGATGATAAAGGAACGACACCTCCAATGCCAAACTGTTCACTACAGATATTGTTGACTGTCGCCATGGAAATTAGAAAGCTTCTGAATGAATGTAAAGGAGTAGATTCTGATTGGCCGCCGACTCTCATGACCTGACTTTAGCGTTAGCAACAGCATCAATTCCAGTAAAGCTTCACAATTTTTTAGCGTGGTGTCTGGGGTTCTCGTGCGAACCGGTTGAAAACGAAACGGTAGCAATCAGTCCAATCGAGAGAACGAAAGTGGTATCAATAGCACAAGACCTGGTATATGCGGAATCAAAAGGAAGGAAACTAACCCACAAGTCATTGGCCCTTGGAATGGCAGTTCGACAGATAACCGGGTCAATTTGACTACTCAAAATCCTACACGGTTTAGGACATACCACATCAACATCCACCGTCTACAAACACGACACTGGGCTAGCTTTAGCCAGTAGCAAGGGACAGGAAATCATAATACCACGGAATATCAACCCGAGAGTGTTTGCCACTCTCGTTTGGGACAACAATGATTTCAATGAAGAAACTGTTTCGGATAAAGGAACTACGCACGTTGCAAATGGAATTATTTTGCAGAATGGAGACGTCAGATTGGGGGATAAAGTCACAGTGAGTAAGAAGAACCGCACTGTTAAAGCACCAGAAACCAATATCATCCCTTACACTAGCCGTGAGAAAGGAACTATATCCCTCCGAAGTCACAGTTCTGACATTTCACTTGAAGAGCACAGCTATCGACATGAGCAAGACGTGCCAAGGAATGCTGATTTTGTGCACACGTTAGCCAGAAAGTACGCCTCTGATCAAGGGGGTAATCTACCTGGATGGACAGGATTCAACACGCAAGTTTATAAAGATGTCCCAAAGGTTTCCAAAATTGGCTACTTGCCAGTCATCGATGCACCAGTTACTGACATAGCAACAGTCAACACAATACTCCGACACAGTGTTTCTATCTGCACTCGCCTTCAACTGCCAGAAATTGTGTTAGTATTCGACGAAGCCCTATATGCCAAAGCTCAACAGATAAAGATGGAAGGATGAAGAGTTAAAGAATCGACTTGTAATTCGCCTTGGTGACTTCCGCACAATTATGTCATTTTGTAGTGCTATAGCCAAAATTTTCAAAGACGCAGGACTACAAGTAAGTTTTCAGTTATGTTTTCACTTGTTCCTATTTATCAGCATGCATGTGTGTCAGTTTGTGTGTGTGTGTGTGTGTTAGTCTGTCTTTGTCTGTCAATGTGTCAGTCCGTGTTTGGGTCAAATATATCCAATGATGTAATTTTATGTCGGTATAATTTCAGGACATTATGATCGAATCAGAGCTGGTTGCATCGGGATCTGTGAATGGCGTGCTGTTTGGAAAACATTACAACCGTTCTATAAGGGCTCATAAAATCATCTATGAAGCGATGGAAAGGTTACGTTTTCAAGCCTTTGAGAAATCTTTACCAACTACAGAAAATAGTCCACTCCACGCGATTGGTATTAGTGTACAAGAAGATTCGGAAAGGGAGATGTTTGTGGATATCTGCACCAGCAATATTGTCACCGATGCAAAAACGAAGTACGAGCTGTTCATTAAGAAGCGAAGCAAAGAAAACCCGCTGTTTGCATTCTGGTCTAAATATATCGACATGGTACAGCTGCTTTTACTTTACATCCGAACGACTAGAACATCAGACTGGACACTCCATCTCAGTTCCTTAAGATCTATGATCCCCTGGTTTTTCGCCACAGATCGAGTGAATTATTCCCGGTATGCACCATGCTATTGGCTAGAAATGATGTGCCTCGAGGAAACTCATCCATGTAAGTGTATCGATTGACGGTGAAAACAATCAATTTCTAGAGAAATGAATAATGATTTGAAATTTGCATAGCGGGACCAAATCGGCGGGCTGTCTACGCCACGGACCCATATAGTGTAGTGAGTAAGTGAACTGCAAATTGCAAAGGTCAATGTGTCTTTACGACGGATGTTAATACGTTTTGTCTTTCAATCTTTGTTTTGTATTACCTCTTTGGTAGATGTGGCCGCAAACATTGAAGATAACTGGACTGTTCAAAGACAAGAGGGATATGCGTTCTCAGGCGTGGCATGTGATCAAACGATTGAACAAACCCTGAACAGGTTAGAATTCCCTCACATATAAAACACAGAAAATGTTTGAATTTTGAAGGCTGTATTTCTTTTGTCCCCGAGCCGGCGGCGCGAAGCGCCGTGCGAGGGTACTAATTCCCCCCCGGCTATTTACACCCGGGGAAACGAAAGCATTAGCGGAGTCTAAAGTTCATCAAATATCGCGGGCGTGGGTGACCAACGGTGTTGAGCATAGAGATTATAAATAACACTAGAGGAGGCATCGAGTTTAAAAATTGGGAACGCAGCTAATGGGGGGCAAATTCAAGTCCCGGATATAAAATCGTGCTCTCATTGGCTGATTTGAAACTCGTCACCAATGAGAACACGAATACACATCCGGGACTTGAATTTGCCCCCCAATAGTAGCGTTCCCTTTTTTTTACTGAATAAAGATTACAATGCCTCCTCTAGTGTTATTTATAATCTCTATGGTGTTGAGTGGGTGGTCATCCTCACTGATCTCAAAATTATGGCGGACTGTGATGAAAGCGAACACTGATTGGTCAAATTTAAATTTGATGTTGTATGACAAATGACGACTTCAACTGACAGATACTTTGTGAAAATATTTCGCTTTTTGCACTACAGTATTTTGTACGTTTGCAAAATCTTTTGACAGCATTAAAAGCAATAAAAGGTTCAATAAACTAATTAGGTATTAAATACCAATTGAAAATATATGGAGCCAAACGAAGAGCGACAAGAAAACGACAAGAAAGCCGAGCGTCTGGCGAAAACGGCAACGTTTGCTCGAGGAGACTGCTGAGGAAAGAGAAACTCGCCTGGGAAAACGCAGAGAAGCATGGAAAAAAAAGACTGCTGAAGCAAAAGGTAAGCAAAGGGAGTATCAGAGAGTTTATAGGCAACAGAAAGAAGCTGCAGAAAGTGCCGAGAAAAGAGAAACTCGCTTGGCGAAACAAAGAGAAGCATGGGGAAAAAAGACTGTTGAAGCGAAAGGTAAACAAAATGATTATAAGAGAGTTTATAGGCGAGAGAAACAGGCTGGAGAAAGTGCCGAGGAAAGAGAAACTCACTTGGCAAAACGAAGAGAAGCGTGGCAAGAAAGGACTACAGAAGCTAAAGGTAAGCGAAAAGAGTATAAGAGAGTGTATAATTTAGATAAAATGCAAAATGGTACTGAAGAAGAACGAACAAACAGGCTACAAAAGAGAAAGCAAGACCAAGCAACCGAAACAATTGATGAACGAGCAAGAATACTTGAAATACTACGAGCAGTTTTTCACACAAGTTCAAATGAAAATGACCAAGAATCAAATGAGCAGCTGGGTATGTCTGTTGATCCAAATGTAGATATACCTGTATCTGTTCCTAAAGCAGACGAGGATAGTGAGTCTGTACATGAAGCAGAGGGGCCAGAGGTGAGTAGAAATGAATATTTACATGAGGGTGGTTTGCAAAATGTTGACAACCCTCTGCATGAGCTAGAGTTTGTACAAAATGAAATGCACAGTTTTCATTTAGATCAAGAACATTTAGAGCATTGACAATGTAAAATGTGTAAAGAAGCTTGGCCGACACGACAGAACTTAGCATCAGAAGTATACATTTGTTACCGGTGTAAAAGAGACAAGAAATCACCCAAGAAATTCAGTGCGGAGAATGACATGGATCCAGGAATAGTTCCTGAACAATTGAGAGGTTTGACACAGGTAGAAGAAATGTTAATTTCAAGGGTTTGTCCCATTATGAGAGTGTATAGAAAACATGGGGGGCAGAGGGGGTATAAAGGACATGTACTTAACTTACCACAAGATATTCAAAGTTTCTTGAATAGATTGCCTTCTCGTGTGGCAGACTTGCCTGTCTCGATTGGGCGAAGACATGGTGCAGAAGACAAACATCGAGACTTTACTGTGCGTCAACACAAAGTTCTTGAGGCTGTACTATGGTTAAAGACAAACAATCCGTTCTTTAAAAATATTGAAATTGATAGAGATGTCATCCAAAGTTTACCAGAAAATGGTATTCCTGATGAGCTAAGGTATGTCATTGATGAAAATGAGCTTTCAGTTCATGTTGAAAATGAGGGGCCTCCCCAAGACCCAGTAATGAGTGCTAATGCAAGTGTGGAAGAGTTAGTTTTAGGAAGTGGCAGTACATCGTTTATTCCTATGCGCCAAAGACAGAGAAAAGAAGGTGCAGCTATCCAAGATGCAGTAAATGAGGTTGATCCGTTAGACTGGCCATCTACTGAAGGTAATCTCATTAATGAATTAAAAACAGATGGTTTAGCTACTATGGCCTTTCCTACATTGTTTCCTTATGGGAAGGGTGACCCAACAAATAGGGCAAGACAACATGGTATAACGTTAACCGAAGCTTTCAAACATTTAATGAAGTTTGCAGAGAGACTTGCAGATGGTAAGTGTGAATGGAGGTTTGCTTCTCACCCTCGGTTTCCTTATTGGGCGTTAAACATGAAACGACATCAGCTGTTGTCACAAGCAAACGTTTACTTGCGTCAACATCCTGCTGATGCAAACATGACAATGGAAGAACTAAAACACATGGTCAATTCCATGAGTGCAAATCAAATGGTAAATAGGTTGCAGCGCTATGTGTCCAAAGTACAAGGTACGAATCAGTATTGGTATCAGTGGCTGCAGGAATTGCTGGCCCTGATTGAACAAAAAGGCTGCCCTACTTTTTTCTTTACCTTTAGTGCAGCTGACATGCATTGGCCAGACTTACAGAGGCTGTTGCAGAATGATGAAGGTGCAAACAGATCTGAGCGAGCACAAGCTGTAATCGACAATCCCCATCTGACTGATTGGTTCTTTATGCAGTGGCTGCAGGAGTTTGTCAGACATTGGCTTAATGGCGTCTTGGATGCGGAGTGGCACTGGTATCGATTTGAGTACCAAGCTAGGGGAAGTATTCATTGCCACAGATGTGCAAAGTTAAAAAATGACCCTGATATTAGAGAATTACATAATAAGGCATGTGTTGCATTCCTAGAGAGTGAGACAACAAGGTACGAAATGTCACCTGATGATTTTGAATTCCTTTGCGGGGATGTGATAAGACAGTGAGAAGATGCTGAGAAGTTGTTAATACAGTAAGAAAAAATATTTCCATATTAATGTTTCCAATGTGTACTGCTAAGCTAACTGTGCAGAATCTGTTGTGGGATAATTCTTTCAATAATAAAACTTTATCCTGCAACAGGCCTTCAAATGCATGTACTGGCACAATACCGGATCATAATTATTGTAGTAGTTACACAATACCGGACTCGCTTCTCATAGTCATAACATTGAATTTTGCATTCTTAGAGATGTCTTACTGTACCTCCTACTCAATATATTGCAATAGCATTTTTGAAATACCATTAAAACTATACCTTGGCATGCTCCCAAATGTTGATATCAACTAAAAGTGTGCAGGTCAAGTGTTCATGTCAACTACTGTAAAAAGCGAATTTTGTATTATGCATGTATTAACCACTGCTGCCTATTTTGGATATTTAATAATATGACTACTACTGTAAATTAAAAGGCAGGATAAACTACTGTACACAACTTTTGCCTAAAATTGTCGCATACAACCTGCTTATATGCATGTATACAACTTGAGTGTACTGGGTGAACCAGCACACAACTATGCCTATGACAACGTAAGTGAGTAAATGCATGTTTAATACAGAGTCAACTTGTTTCCTTGATATTTTACGCAGTAAAACTCAAGTTGTACAAGCAGGTTGCATAAGGCAAATGTTGTGTAGTGTAAATCTGCCTTAATACACAAAACACTCACCAAATATCCAGCTAATAATATATGCAGATAGCCAATCTCCACAATTTTGAAAGGTCTTTCGCCCATCTTTTTTATTATTATGCATATTTTATTATATTATAATATGGTAGTATTACCTTTGCTACATTAAAATTGAAAAAGTAACAATATTTTACATGTAAACAAAAATTCCTTATAAAATTCCTTAAAAGGTTTCAATTTTCCTCAAATGAATTTTCAATAATTTCTGAAGATTTCATTGGAATGTAAGAAATGACATAAATAGAAAGTGGAAATTTAACTGTGGCACAAATCTGTGACTGTGGTCATACAGGTTTCACAGGAAAATGTTTCACTCAGTCAATGGTGTGATTAAAACTGTTTTATGACTAATTTGGTAATATTTGGCTAATAGAAAAAGCGCACATGTTTAATAAGTTATGATTGTTTTAAAGGTATGTTGACTGGCTGGTGACAACTTTTAATGAGGAATTGCCAGATGAAAACTGGAGGATACCAGACCCTCATCCATCTGCTGTTAGCGCTACAACAGTGGATAATCGTGACAATGATTATCACAGGTTAGTTAATACTGTAGAAAGACACTAGATGCAGTCCAGCATATTGCTTGAAACAGAAAAGAGTGGACCTGCTTGCAGAATGCAGATTTGGTTTTCCAAAGCCATTGCAAGAAGAAACAGAACTGAGCCTTGAGCTGGTGGTAGGTAAGAATACGAAGTCTGTTGAGTCTGAGTTACATATCAAACAAAATGATCAAATTCTCATAACAGGGTGATGCTTGAAAACTGGTGGGCAAATGTAGATTTGCAAGTCATTGTAGATGAGAAGGCTTGTGCAAGATACATGGCCAAGTATGCTGCGAAAGGAGAACCCCGATCGAAATCGGTGTCAGAAATACTAAAATTGTCTGTGTCTTCATTACAGAATGATGATCAAGTCCCTTCAGCCTTCAAGAAAGCAATGATCCAAGTTGCTGGGGATAGAGATATGGCAGCACAAGAAACTGCACATATGTTACTTAGTCTACCACTGGTTGGCTGCACATTTAGTTTTGTTACTATTTCTTTAGATAACAGTAGGAAGGTTAATATTGATGCAGAAAACAAAGGCGATGAGGTACTTCAAAAATCTGTGCTACAAGAATATGCAGGACGTACAAAATTTAAGGTAGGTATACAGGCTTGTCTCAGCTAAATCTGATGCAATATGTGTCACAGTACACGAAAGTCCGAGGTGAGTTGACGAAACGAGCGAATCCGTACATTGTCAGGACATTTCCAAAGATTTCCGCTAATCCTGCTGGTCCTGATTTTGGTAAATACTGCAAATATCAACTAATAAAGTTTAAACCATGGGAGGGTCAACCGTCAAATGCTTGGAACAACGAGGATGAAAGTGATCAAATGTTTATTAATGCATATGAATTTTTTCTTATGACAGATGAATTTGCAGAAGAAAATGTGTTTAGGTATTCCGATGAAACAGACAGAGTTCATGATGCGCAATGTGGTCAAACCTTTGAAAACGATCCAACTGACAATCAAGATGATGACGACGAAAGTGAAGTTTACCCTGATGATGAGGATGAAGTCGATGATTGGATGTTATTATGCAGAATTAACCAAGATTATGGTGAAGCAGGTAATCTGATGTCAGACAATGAAGCAGTGGACTGGTTTGAAATGGTAAGAGCTGTGCCTAGAGATTTATTAAAGGAATCTCCAGGATGGATCTATAGTCAGAGAAAGGAGGCTGAAGAACATGGTTAGCATTTTCGAGAAGATGATCAACAATGTGTAATTGATCCGGAGACCTTGAATGAAAAACAACGCCTTGCTTATGACATCATCACATCTTAGAATGGTGATAATGCCGAGCCTGTTTATATGATTGTGTGTGGAACAGCTGGCACAGGTAAGACATACTTAATAAGTGCAACAAAACAAGTATTAGCCACTCAGTGTGTTGTTACAGCAACTACTGGGATTGCAGCCTTTAGTATTAATGGTCAAACATTACATTCTGCTGCTCAACTTCCTATCTGTGAATATAGGGATTTGCAGGGTGATTCACTACAGCAGTTACAGCTGAGGCTGGAAGGTAAAAGATTTCTGATTATTGATGAAATGTCAATGATTGGACATAAAATGCTATCATGGCTTGACAATAGATTACGTGCTGGAACTGGAAAGGAAGATATCCCTTTTGGTGGTATGTCAGTAATTCTAATGGGGGATTTTGGTCAATTACCACCTGTTGGTGATAAGCCAATGTATGTTTCAGGTAATGGAACAGTAGTAAGTCAGGCTGGTGAGGACCCCGAGGCAGTTGCTTTTAGAGCCTTGCTGATGAGAATGCGAAATGGAGAAGTGACAGGGGAGGACTGGAAACTATTGTTGGAGCATTCAACAACAAGTGTACCAATGGATCAATTTACTGATGCCATCCGATTGTACGTTGACAAGAAAAGTGTTGCTGAATACAATTACGAGAAGCTATTGCAGCTTGGACAACCTGTTGCTAAAATTCAGGCAAAGTATTCTGGTCATGGTGCCAGTGCGGCAACGTCGGACGAAGCTGGTGGATTGGATGCTGTTCTGTTTTTATCCATAAAAGCAGAAGTAATGCTCACTTGCAACCTGTGGGCTGAAGTTGGTCTCTGCAATGGATCATTTGGCACTATTGAGCAGATTTGGTTTGCAGAGAATATGGGTCCACCAAACCTGCCAATAGCAGTATTGGTACACTTCCATAGTTACACTGGTCCTGCATTCCTAGATGCATGTTCTAAATGTATACCTGTGTCACCCAAAGTGTTTGAATGGGTGGCTGATGGAAAGTATCTGTCAAGGCGACAAGTGCCCTTGCGGTTGAGGTATGCAATGGCTATTCATAAGTCACAAGGACAGACACTAACAAAAGCTGTTGTTGATTTAGGTAAAGGAGAAAAAGTTGCTGGATGCACATTTGTAGCTACATCACAGGTGAGATCGATTCATGATATTGTATTTGAACCTATGACATTTGATCGCCTGAAAGCAATTGGTAGGAGTAAAAATATGCAAAAACAACTTGAAGCTGAACAGCGACTTAAAGCAGAGAAAACTGTCCAAACATATAATAGGTCATGAGTTGTCATATTAAGTTGAAGAGTTGTGGTGTTCAAGCACCAGCATAATATACTGGGCACATATACTGTGCTTTCGAGGTTATTTCTCCTGTTACTAGGCACAATTTTAATGGTGTAGTCTATGCCTCTATTATTGTGTTTTTGAGGAAGGCATTCAGGGAGTTTGTCATTGCCTGTTACCTAGACATATTATATATTATGTTTTTGAGGTTGGTTGCATGTTGACATACCTGTGCTTAATATTAAATAGTATTATTACGTATATATACTATAAATTTAAAACTTTGTCTTTTTATTCTACATAATATTTTATATCTTTAGAAATTGAACCAAATTCATATAAAGGTATGATTTTTCTCCTGTTTTGAGTAACTATTCTATTGATAAAACAGTTCCCTTCAGATCAAGACTACAGGGACTGGTTGTACGAAGCCTATTAAACAAAGGCCTGATAGTGCTATCCACCGGATAGTGATTTTTTCAAGCTTTGTTAAATCAGTCGTTGATTGGTATAACTCGTATTAAAGTTTAGTGTTTATAAATGAAATGTTTTTCATACTTCTTGTCACTTGTGTGTCGTCTCTATCCGTAGTTTCACAGTTTTTCAAGCATTTTATAAAGTTTGAAAAAATCACTATCCAGTGGATAGCCCTATATCTGACCTTCGTACAACGGACCTCAGGGGCCGGTTGTTCAACGGTGGTTTAGCGCTAACCCTGGGTTAAAATTTAACCTTCTGTTTTAGTTTATGTATTTCTGCACGCCTGTTTATTTCAAAACTTCAGAGAAGTAAACTCCTTAGATCCAGACAAGATATCTGAAAAAATATTTCCAAATTTCCATAGACAAGCTGTGAGGAAGTTTGCTTTGAATTTTAGGTTAACCTGGGGTTTAAGCTAAACCAGTTTTGAACAACTGGCCCCAGAATAATATTCAAGACACTCCAGATTACTCTTCGTGGATATTGCGTATGGTTACCAAAAATTCACACGCAACATCCACGTAAATACGAAGCGCGCAAAATTTTGGTTTTTGGCCTTTTTGTGAGGCAGTAACTGACAGTAAGTTTTTTTCCGAAAAAAACAACTTTGTTAAGTTTTTTGAACACACACTGTATCTTTGAACGAAAAATAATTCACTACTATTTGTGGAATATATATGTTTTGGGCAAAAATAACTTCATTTACTGAGTTTGTCACAACAAAAACGTTTTCGTGTTTTTAACAGTTTTTTTTTTGTTTTTTACAGATATTTCAAATAATTTGGCGGAAAGGTATGACTATATTTTAAAATTATTTATAGTATGCTTCTTAGCTGATGTTAAACAGCCTTTGCTTCATGGCCAAAAACATTCCTGTCCAATACAAAAGATGGAAATGTATTCAATATTAGTTTTAATATGCACTGGGAGTGGAGATGTTGCATTTTATTAATGATTTCCTTTAATATTTTCTTTTATAATTATAGCAAAGATTTAACAAACACAAAAGTAAGTTGCTCCAACTTTTTGAATGAGCGAATAAAACCATATTAAAAGAGGCATCCAAGTTGAACATATAGGTATAGCTTGGACTTATAAACTTAGCTATTTCATAACTAATCCCTATATTATAACTAATCCCTATATTATAACTATTTCATTTTAGTGGAATTACCGGAACTGCACGACCCTGCTATTCTTGGTATGTACATTGCAATAAATATGTGGTATAATATCTACTTTTTGGTTTTATATAAAGCAACATTTGTTCTAGCTGGTTGGACCTCACATAAAATTAAATGGACTTACAACTAATAGTAAATTGTGTGAACAGAGGCCAGTTGTCACCAATTGTTTGGCTACAGTTGTACAGAAGTATATTTGTGACCTCGAGGTATATTTTTGTGACCAATATTTCAGTGACAAACATTCCAACCGTCCCGGTTTACCCGGGACTGTCCCGGTTTGGACTATGTTGTCCCGGTGTCCCGGTTTTCTTCTTATTGTCCCAGTTTCTGTAGTATTTTAATAGTTGTATTCTTTAAATAAGGCTCATGTAACAAATATTAATGAAATTCGTTTGGTTCAATAAATATTAATGAAATGGGAGCTTCTAGTTGCCCCAAACAATTGCTGACTTTGTCGCCGATCGTTGTAATTCTCGTGACATACGTTGTTTTGACAATTTTAATAGCGTTCGCTTTCAATTCCTATTCATTTTGCCAGGGCTACATGAAGTAAAGCAGCGTAACAGAAGCGGGCGCAATAATCGCGGGCTCTTGAATACGAGAGGATCATGTCACAGGTCAAAAGACCAGTAGTAAAACGAAACAATTTTGCCGGTACAGTACTTCAATGAAATTAAAGACCATTAAAGCTTGTTGGCAGGGCCGTAGCAACCGGGAGGGGCTGTGGGGGCTGTAGCCCCCCCCCCCCAATAATTTTCTAATAATCATTCTTTTTTCAAAATCATGCAGACCTTTATCAATTTTAAGCATTATTAGTTTTAAGCGGCTACATTATCCATGACAAAGTGCAAAGAATGAAGATATTACCCACACTTTCCTGCAACTTATCCAATATATAGTTAATTAAATACACCTTTGCCCATTTAGTACTACGAAATTGTAAATTTCGACATACTAAAACGCTGTTTTCTGACTATCAGAATTCTGTCAAATCTTCCCAAAAGTCCAGGAAATGGCATTTCAGAGACTCTGAATTAAAAAATTTCCTCGGGCCCCCCCCCCAAATAAAAAAATAGAAGCTTCCTATGGCCCTGTGTTGAGAAGATGTTATATTACGTATTTAAATGGTTTCAACGTTAGTGTAATAAAACTAGTTTTTGTAGCATCCACTGTGAATGTATTGTTTAATTCAAACTCAACTCAGCCAATGAGAAAAGCACGGCATTTATTAGAGGGAGGCGTTTATTTAATTTAAGTAAAATGGGAAAATTTGGAAGTGTCCCGGTTTTGAGGACTCAGAGGTTGGAATGTCTGCAGTGACCATGCAGAGGTAAAGTTAATTGTG
The DNA here is from genome assembly GCA_902702795.2 of Paramuricea clavata. Taxonomy (NCBI): domain Eukaryota; kingdom Metazoa; phylum Cnidaria; class Anthozoa; order Malacalcyonacea; family Plexauridae; genus Paramuricea; species Paramuricea clavata. Next base: position 18,627 of record CACRXK020000795.1, read on the forward strand.
ACCAATTGCTTGGCGAAAACCCTCTTGGCCGGCCACAATGAAATATTTTCTCATGTAAACATGTTAAAATTCAATCCAATTACCCAGTGAGTACCTATGCATGTAGTTGTAGATTGTCCTCTCCTACAGTAGCTACATGTAATAAAGTGTATACTGACAATTTCATTTTACAGAGCATGGTTATAACATTCTACGGATTATCAATTTGCAATATCATGCATGTGACACAGTAACCTCATCTAAAAACCTTCTAACACAACATCTTTTATTTTAGACGTTCATGTTGATGATGGTAAGAATTCAGTTATATATTTAAAACACAAATTCTTAAAGCTAGGTCATTCTGTTTGAGAAATAATAAAATCTGATGTACTCAATTGACAAAAAAGGATTAACTTTCAATTATTTTCTCCATGGTAGAGTTGTGAATGTTTTCTACAATACTATAGTAATGATTGATAATTAAGAATATAATTATGTACAATATATGACAGATTAAGTATATTACAGATTTCTTATGAATATTTGCAACATTTTTTTCTTCTAATTAACTATAGAAAGTGAAGTCGAAGAGGATAAAGGAGAAGTCCAGCCATGTAAGTTAACTTTATAAAACAATATGTTCAGTATGGTTCAATCATACTTATAATTATATTATTATTACTTCTACAATAAGATGCATGATTTTATTTCAGTGAACGAACAACCTCGACAAGAAGATGCGAATGGTATGGTTCTGTTGATATACTTACATACCTATATCTGTAATATGTAATTTGGTCTAACTACAGTTAGTACTATTTTTTTTCAGTTCAAGAACGACAACAACGTCAACGGCATGGTAATAGTACATTCTTTATAAAGTTTAATTATACCTCTCTTGTGTAATTCAAACTAATCAACATTCTTTCATTACAGTTAATCATGAATGACACCCACAACGTCGTGACGGTATAGTTCTTGAAATAGATTTATACACTAAGTACTGAGGACTATTATTGAACACACAATTACCACTAGCTCTGGGTCAAACTTTAACACATTGTTTTCGTCTATATATATAGTAGAACTTCACATTTGTTTACTTCAGAACTTTGGAAAATTAAACTTCTTTCGATTCTATTTTTCTAATTTAGAAAATCAAGCAAGGAGAATGGGCAATGGTAGGTACTGTATATTTTGTTAACATCTTATTTTATCAACATCTTAGTGAGTGCACTTCCAGTATGTACTGTAACCTAAATGAATATTCTTGAAAACTGATTGTATTTTCATTAAATTTAGGACGTTGCTATAAGACTGTGGCCTCTGTGGCCATTATGCTGTGGCATGCCGTTCACGTATGTACTTTACTAAAACTACAAATATTATAATAGTCCTGTGATATTACAGTAGTAAAAAATGTTGGACCAATTAACTTTACAATAAATTTTAGTCATTATTGTATGTTGGAAAATGAATGTTTCTTTGACAATGTTTCTTTGACAATGTTCCTGGAAAATACAAAAAATAAGCACAATTATAGTATTATTCTGCATATATAAAACATTAACCCATTAAGCACCAGCACTCTCCCATTAACGAGTAAAATTGTCTGGCGTTAGACAGAGTAAAATACTCTGGCGTTAGACAGAGTAAAATACTCTGGCGTTAGACAGAGTAAAATACTAATGTAGGGTGCATCCGGGTGCAATGCGACTCAATGGGTTAAACAATGTAAAAGAGTTGTACAGTTGCACTTGCCGGATGAAGTCAAACTGTGCAAATCCAATTTCCAGCATTGTTTCATTTAAAAATAAATATTTTTTAAATTATATAAGACACCATGTTGAAAAATTGCTCGAAGTAGGATCAATTTTGAGTACAGTGAACATATTGAAGGCAACAACAACCCTCGAAAAAGGTCCATAGAAATAACAGCCTTAACTTATTCTTTCAAATAAATGCCGTAGGACCCAATAACAGACTAACCCATTGAGTGGCAACACTCTCCCGATGACAAATAAAATTGTCTGGTATTATACATAATAGAATAACAAAGTTGAGTGCATATCGGTGTATTTCCACTTGACAGGTTAATCTTTTAAGAGGCAATGCACCCTCATTAGCCATACTTTAGTATTTTACTCTGTCTAACGCCAGATGATTTCACTTGTCAAGTGGAGTGTGCTGCCACTCAATGGGTTAATAATACTACATACTAGAATTTTATATTTTCAAATATAGGCATAGTATGCTGGTTGTGCGGTGAACAGGGGCATGCCAGGATCAAGTGCCCCCAAAGGCATAGTTCAAGAGGGGAATGGACAGCCAGTTGTTTTTAACCATTGCAGATTTGATAAATTAACAATGTAATTTTATATTGTTACTATGTCAAATCTGCAATTGTTAAAATTGTTTACAGTAATAATGGCTAAATTTGACAGTTAAATTTAGTTTATTTTACAGTTAAATTTATTAAATTGATATATTAGGGCTGTTTATATGGAAAAGCTAGCCCATGCAGCCATCTCACCAGGTTGATTACTTTCTTCTCTGTTTTGCCTTCAAGATTTTCTCAAAAAAGTTGATAAAAATATTTGGTTCAGATTAAGTGTAAACTGGTCTTTTAGTTAATCAAGATTTTCCTTTCGGCTTTGGGTCAAAGGATATATTTTCTTGACATAAATTAGCAGATAGCCTGCTTCATACAACCAGCCCCTTGACAGTTTGTGTTGTTATTACTTTATACATGAAACTGCACTATCATGATCATGACCCATGTTCTATATAATAATAGCTCTATAAATATACTTTATTCGTTCATTATAAAATAAAAATTACAAATGTGTAAAAGGTACTGTACCTTGTCACAGAATAAGGAGTAGAACCAGAAGGGACACTCTTTTGATGTTAGGCGGTAGCGCCGACATAGGCCTGCATACACCCGCGAGAGAGCGGCGGCCATGTTCTTAGGTAGTATAGTGTGAGAATTTAACTATAAACAATATGGCGAAAACCGCACTATGATTATTAAAACTGCTCCCTTTGGAATATAAGTGGACTATTTTCATCTGTTTTATGAATGTATTGAAGAAAAGGTAAGCGAGTTTTTATTTGTCAAGTTTGGTAGCGTAATTATTTTTTTTGGCACAATTTAATTGCGAGTTTTGCTCGGAATATATTCATCTTCATTTGAAGCAATTGAAAAAAAAAAAATTACGCTACCAGACTTGACAAATAAAAACTCGCTTACCTTTTCTTCAATATATTCATAAAACAGATGAAAATAGTTCATTTATATTCCAAAAGGAGCAGTTTTAATAATCATAGTGCGGTTTTCGCCATATTGTTTATAGTAAAATTCTCACACTATACTACCTAAGAACATGGCCGCCGCTCTCTCGCGAGTGTATGCAGGCCTATGTCGGCACTACCGCCTAACATCAAAAGAGTGTCCCTTCTGGTTCTACTCCTTATTCTGTGACCTTGTGGTTTGTCTTCACAACGCTATATACCAATGATAGCTGTACAAGTATGAAATTCCATCCTCTGTTTCTTTACAATTTTCCAATAAAGTGTTTGTCATACAAGTTCAAGTCAGTAATATTAATGTCACAGGCAATTTCCATAACCCCATTCGTGGTTACAAATACCGTTGCTTGCAACTAAGGGTGAACAGTTGCAGATAATACATTGTCTATTCTCATCACAAAGTTCGATGTTTTTACTGAAAAAGTTCAAAGTTTGTGATGATCATTTCATGGTTTCAAAGCCAACCAAGCTTGTAGCTACTTGAACGTTATATTGGCTGATCAGATGAAAACATGTCAACTAAGTGTTGTTGCTCATGACAAACATTGAAGATTCTCACGCAAATATATGTAATGTTTTTATGAGCAACCGTTCATCATTAGTTGCAAGCGACGGTACAACATTGATACTATCAACATGACTGTGTCCGAATGTCCAATGATCATTCAAAGATGTTATAAATTCCAATACTCACAATGATTTCATGTAGAAATACATGCAGTTTAATACGAGGAAATGAATTGATTCTAAAATATGTAAATTTAAAGCATTGACTTACAGTATAAAACGATGTGAAGACAAGGTAACTTTTATTGCTATTTGCTAAATCTATAAATTAAGCCAAGTTAACATTTTGCATATAAATTAAATACATTTCTGTTTATTGGTATTTATTGTCTAGTAAATATACTTCTTATTCTAGCAAGTGCACTGACTTCCATGACTTTTAATGCATCGGTCAAATCCAAGCGTGCCCAACCCCGGGCCATTTTCCTGTAAAGCATGTCCGGGGCTTGGGCATTTGAACTCAAACCTTTGCCGGGGGGTGGGGCATTTGAAAGTAAGGATTTTGAAGTTTTACAATCATCGAGTACCCTTACAAAACCAAATTATATGGGACATATATGGACCAACTATGGGATTGATATGGTTCAACCTATGGGCCATATATGGAAGTTATATGGTTTTGGTATGGCCTGGTTGCCTTCATAGCATACCCATATCATGTTTTTGATATAGGTTTGATATGTATTTGGTACAAATCCATACATATCCCATATCACTTACTATGGGAAATACATGGGTTACTTATACCATTTCATAACAACTTTGCTATGGGAATGATATGATTCTATATGGAAATGATCTGGGAACACGATATGGAATTCATATGGTTCTTGATGTATATAAACTATGGGATTGGTATGGGTGCAACAATTATCATATTATACTGGGAATGGTATGGGCACTTGTTTTCATCCCATACCAAACCCATGTTAACATCTAACATCCAAATGCTAGATGTTAACACGTTGTGGGTTTGGTATGGGATGAAAACAAGTGGCCACCATTCCCAATATACGGTACTTGCTATGGCTCAAGAAAATTGTACTGGCTGGCATACATAGTTTTATTAACATGCAAAAAATCTTCAAAAACACAATACACAAATAAATAACATAGTTAATAAATAAACAAAGTACAAAATTGTTAACTAATTTACTATTTCTTAATGAACTTGCAAAGTTTGTCTAACTAAATTACCATGGTATAACTATATATACAAACATGCGATAATGTGAAGTACTAAATGCTTATTGATCTATATAAATGCATCGATATCTATAATGTCCTCAGTCCTCTCAACTTGTGGGCCTGACTACAGACTATTCACTAATCAAACTCTTTGCGTACGCCTGGCCTCCACGTCACTTTTCATGTTTATTTTTTGTATCACCTGACTTGGTGTAGGACCTTCTTTAGAAAAATTCTTGCAGAGCAATGTGTCAATACCAGAACATGCCAGATCCTTCTACAACTTCTATCATCTGCAGGGCAAAATAATTCAAACGTCAAGATTTTGCCAGATCTGACAAAAATTATTGTACTGACAGAAAATTTATACCCTATAGCCTACTGCAGCCAAATTTCCACCAAGCATTTTTGCACCAAATTTAATATTTTACTCTGTCTAACGGAAGACAAATTTACTCTGTCAAATGCCAAATCGTTATGTTTTATTATATGTCTAATTACAGACAATTTTATTTGTTAAGTGGAGAGTCTGGCACATTAATGGAATAAATATTTAATAAAATAACAAAGTACTAAAAGTAGGGCACATTGCTTTTAAATATTCCAACACAACAGCTTTTGCAGTTAATTAATTATTAAGAATTAATAACCTTTCAATAACCAACACTTCTTATCTTGATGAGTAAAATCATCTGATAATTAACTATCAAAGTACTGAAAGTGGGGAGTGTTAGGATGAATTGCATCTAAATGTGTTAACAACAAACAATGCAAAATAGTCTGGTGTTAAACAGGCCAAAATATTGAGCTTTGAAAAGAGCAGATTAGTGTGAATTGGGTCTTAATGAGTTTACACATAACACATAGGGACAGCAAGAAAACCTATCAAAGTTGTCCACTCTCTTTCACAAGTAAAATATTTGATCTGGTGTTAGACAAGTAAAAATTAAAGAGAGCATATTCAGCATATTCATCTTTATAATGAGTTAGTGTGAAATGTAAGATAAGTAGAGATTGAGTCTTGTTAACTTGAATAGGAAGTTGGTCAACTCGGCCCACTGACCAACTCGGCCCATGCCATCTTGGCCCAATTGTTAGCTACTGTTTGACATATTGGGAAAGCTAATATTTTACAAACAATAGCACGAAACCAGTACAGCAGTTTGCAGTTGCATTGGGCGTACAGATGAGCAAAGTTTGAGAACATCCAATTTGACTTAATTTAATTAAAGAATCTATCAAAGTTTCATATTCTCGATCTGTCCGTTTTGGTACTAAATTACTGATCATTCAAATCTCTCTCAAAATTTGCAAAGATAGAACGGAGTCATGCTCCTAGCTCTTGTTTAATGGTTAGATTAGTCAGTTTACAAGCGGGCAGAGTTGGTCCTTGAACGGTGGGCTGAGTTGGTTAGTGGGGCGTGTTAGTGAATATACCATCCACATAGTTAAATGTTAATTTCATAGAAAAACATGGAGAATTTTCCTGACACACCTCTCCCAATGAAATATCAAATTTTAATTTGAACAATAACATATGAATAAATATTAGAATCTTAGAAAGGTTGCTGCTGTATGATTTGAGCAAGTAGATAAATTTTCAAACTACATGTAATATGAGCATATAGTATATATGTAATCAATAGGCATGCTTAATGTCTGCAATTAATCTTGCATATACAGTTGGCATATACAAAGATATTAACCAATAAACATGGATAAGTCTAATTCAAATATAAAACTCTTATAGTAGCATTTCTTGAAGTATAAAAGCCAGCTATAAATATATTTATATCAGCGTTCTAATCATTATTGTCGCGGCAAATTCAAATTTTAAACCGATCGAAACACATGCTCAAATTTCACGAATGAACATTGGACAAGGTATTCCTTTATAATTTGCTCTATTATAAACAATATATAAACATATTCTTACCTGAACATAAAACAAACATTGCTGATGTATTACTAGTGAAAATCCAGTTGAATCTCATCAAAAATAGTTCTATTTTGATCATAAAGCATTCACAAACGAAAAAATAAAAAATATTAGAGGTGTGATGACCTATCGCAAGATGCTTTGTGCGAGTGGCAAAAAAACTAGACACCAGTCTTTCAGTCGCGCACATTGCGGTAATTATTCATTTAATTAAGTTAGAAAATAAATTTAAATAGAAATTAAATAGAAATTCCTATTGGAATTTTTATTTCCTATATGTATAGGTAATAGCATGGTTTCAAGTGCAATTTGGATTGGTTTCGAGTGCATGTTTATCCAAATTTCACGAGAAACCATGCTATTACTTATTACACCCGTTTTCAAAATTACGCGACCAAGGACGAAAATGCTCGAATTGACATGTCAGTTTTATGTCATTCGGTCAAGAAGTTTAAACTTTGAGTTTTGCGGTTCCTTGTCGATGTATATGCTTTGTATGTTTTATATAAACAGGCTTAGAATGATTTTCAAGATATTTTAGTGAAAATTATTGCAAAATTTAAGCACAAATAAAATTATAACATCACCGTTATAGTCTAGCGCGTGTGTTTTATACTTACAGCTAAATTCCAGGATAAATTGTTATCTTTTAAACTTTAAAAGTTATTCACGGCACATATTTCTGTTGTGATGGTTTGTATTGTGCTTTAGTTTGTATATCTAAGTTATCTAACTCATTTTTGTTCAGTTTTGGTATTAAATACGGTTTAAAATGTCTTTTGACAGTTTGTTTACGTTTGCTATTTTTAGCAGTTTTTGTGACATAAAACTGACATTTGAAGTAAGAGTATTTTTCAGGGAGGTCGCGTAATTTTGAAAACGGGTGTAATAATTTACATAAAAATGTTCAAGACAATTGTAGTTTTAACTTACGCGTTTATAGCGAACATTTCACTGGCAAAGTTTTCCTGGCTTTGTTTTATCACATTATACAACGCTAACAGCTTGAAAATTCCACTCAACTGTGTATTTTTTGTTAGTCTTGTTTAAGGTAAATGCTTTTCCATTTAAGATGGTTTGATGTATAATAACTTCTAAACAAGTAAAGCTATCAAACAGAAATAACTTGCATTAAATAGAGGAAGGACTAACTTAGATTTTGATATATTACCAGAGGCGGATCCAGACCAATGCCAGCGATGCGAATGCATCGGTCAAAATTGAGAAATCATGATTCATGTTGCTTGAAATATATAGATATAATTCGCCAATAGTCAAAGCACACAGTAATAAAATATCTTCTATCAACCCGCAAATCTTTGCTTAAAACTGACTCCATGTCAGAAATACACCATTTAGGATGAAATCCAATTTAAACAGTCTCAATAACAGTCGAAATTGTCAAAATAAGTCCAACATACGACGTTGCGAATTGCGATCGCAAATGTGTACTTTCTGTTGTTTTGCGACACTTAAGCGTCAATATTTTTGCGACAAAATTTTTTTTTTTACCGCATCCTTGACGTCACAGTTGAAGCAAAATGCATCACCTGCGTCACGTTAGATTCGATTGGCATCCATTTTGCATCAGTGAATGCATCGGTCCCAAGTCCTTTTCCGCGTGAAATCTAACGTGACATCATCAAATCTATTGTTTTAGAGCCCTACGTCACGTTCGATTTGGCCGCTGAGCGATGCATCGCATGCAGATTGCGGGCGCTTGCATCGGTCCACTGATGCAAATTGCAAAATCAAATCTACTGTGATGTAACGAGGCATTCGATTCAAGTCATGGCGGCAAGGGTATTTGGATATGCAAACACTATATGCAAATGGATGGACAAATAATGCGAAGAGAAATCCCTCGAAATTGACGGAGAACATATAATTTACAGTCGAACCAATTACTACCAAGTGGAAGAATTGAAGGGATCTTATGCCCACGATGTGAAACTCGATCGAAATGAGGGCTCGAATTAAGTAAGTTAAATTTCTCTATATTTTTACAAATGGTAGTAAATTACTAAATTGTTCAGTTCAAGAAGTGTGTAAAGTGGAAAATGGGGTCCTGCACAATTAATATAGATTTGTATGTAATAACAAAATAATTACAGTTTGTGTCTATTACTGTTGTTGCTCTACATTCCAGAAAGACCAGAAAGATGTTAGTGGTTGGGGGGGGGGGTAGATTTTTACATTTTACAGAGGTTTGCTTGTCTGGAGCCAAACTAGCCCCAATACAAACTTGACAGCTTGCTTTACTGAGGCAAATTTCATCTCTGTTTACATGGGATTATATCCTGTGCTCAGACCTTCATTTTTCTCACAGCTGGCGGGCAAAGAAAAATGAAGACCTGATACACATGTTATTATGTTTGTGTCCTACAACTGCCTTTATTGTTGTGACTCCGATTGGCTATTTCTAGCATGAGTATTCATGCCATATTTAATGTATTGTTTTGATAATTGGTTAATGCTATAATTAAATAATGATATATTTAGTGATTGTAACTATATTTAGCTTGTTGTTATGTGAAATTGACATTCTGGCACATTTTGATTGGATACCAAAAATAAAACTATAGTGTGGGTGGAAAGTAACTCTGAATGGATCAAGACTTGCATCAGTCTCTGTATGTAATTACAGAGCATAATTGCAGGTTAATGAGATTTCTAATAGTAATTAATGCAACATTGGTTAGAAGACTAAGGGGGAGTTTACATGAAAGGTAATTGTTTCAAGTTGCAACTTCCAGTGGTATCTCCTATTTCATTTTCATTTTATATGGAAATGAGCTGGCATGCCTTGTGACGGGGTCTTTCTTTGCATTGCCTGAGTTATTGGGCAATTACTATACACTAGCTGGATATTTTGCAAACAAAGATGATTACCTGGGTTTGCTCGCCTACCATAGTTGAGTGTTTATATGCTTTGTCTGTGCAAATATAATTTGATATAAGCTGTATATATCATATGACATTTTCCTGACAGATTTAATCTTAGAACCAATGATAAAATGATGGACGGTATAAATACTGTATATACTGTAACTGGTGTATACAGGTTATAATTATGAAATTTGCTCACAAAAGTGGGATAGTTTGGAAAATATATTTAATTAAATTATATATTTGTAATGCTAATTATCCCAGTATTATGTTTTGGATAGCCAGCATGCCACCCTGAGGATTACGATTACCATTGATAAGTGTATGGATATATTTGACAAGATAATATAGGGAAAATTAAATATTCATCAATACTACCGTGCAACCTTTCTTAAAGGAGCACTGTATTAATATTAGTTGAAAGGCAGGCAAAAGGGGACAGATAGAAGACATATGATTAAATTATGTCATGTTTATCATTGTACAGTTTGGTATTGGTTTATTTAACAAACAATTTCCAATTAAGATAGCTTCATTAAATTAATTTACACACAGTCTCTATTGATTTAAAACGTGTGTGTACCTAGTTATTTATTTATATAATTTTAAACCCAGTGTTTGTTGTGTGTTAGTTTACTGGTTTCCTCGCCACAAGGCAATATTCTCAGTATTCAGAGTGTGGGCTATTCACCATGCAGTTCATCTGAAAGGCAGCTAGCCTAGGGGCAAATGAAATTGACCAGCTGATGCCAACCACACTGTCCATGCAGAGTAAGATTAGCAGCATAAGACAGAGTTGCATATATTTACCCAGTAAAGCACAAAATACCTTTAATCTTTATGCACCATGATATGTTATTTTACTTTAAATTCTAATGCTAGAAGATTTTACTCATGGAACATTGGAAATTAATAGGGGAAGGTGGTTCATAAACAACATAATAACACTGTCTTCTGAGTCCAGCAATGAAACTAGTGGAGCACACTGTATACACCTTTGTTACACAGTATGTGTGTATTTGCGTTGTCGTGATTTTCTGCCGAAATGTTTTTCAATAGAAAAGTTAAGGCTACAAGAAGCACAGTACTGACTATTTTTTAATAGAGACTTATTGCCACTGCTGCTATTACACTTGTACAAGCAAAAATTTTTTTCTTATGTGGAGAAATTATGTTTTTTTTGCGATATAGGTTCAAGTTTTTTACGTGTTTTTCCAAAAATGCAGCAAAATTTTTGTGACTCTGATATAGGAATTGCAACAAAAGAGTTCGCTCAGAACGCAGGAAATCGCATTTCCGAGGTCCTAGATTTCAAAATTTCCCGGGGAAGGATACCCCCGGACCCCCCTACAAATGCGAGGTCTTATGTATGCATCAGTCAGCTCAGGAGCTGGATCCGCCCCTGACAATAAGATCGACGATGGCTTACCTGAAAAAGATACCTTAAAACGAGGGTCATTGCAAGTCTAAATATAGTATCGGCAAAAAGCTGCTACCCATGTGAAGAATACTAATTATATGCTATTTCTTAGTTTCTTGCTCAGCTTGGGAGATCTTAAAGAATGCAATTATAAGAGATGCGCTATTTCTATCATGATGAAATTCTCTATACTATCGTCTGCACTGTTTAAATATGCTCTAGCGTCAATAACCCATAAAATGCATCTATAGTGGCATGTCCATATCCTGTTTTCGACAAAATTTATTGTATTTTGGTGCTTTTTTTCTCCAAACTACGGTTGAATAAATGGTTTCTCAGATGTGTAGATAGTATTCAATGTTACACTGCCGTGGCTTGTTTCTGAAGACGTGTGATATACTGTAGGTAGCCTAGTATTGGCTAAAAAAAGCTGCGCCGGTTTGTATGTAAATTATCTGAACAACATATGGTGCAGTTGAAGTGTAGGTAGTATTCTACATCAAGCTGTCGTGCGTTGTGGTTGAACAATGACAAGTTATCTGTTCAGGCTATTTCAGACACAAATTGCGACAGCTGATGGTAGAACACTATCTATCCTGAACCTTGCGCCGGTTTGAGATCATTGTATTGGGTTGTAGACAATAATCTCTGCGATCGCCTTTTGGACGATGTTTATTTACGTTTCGTTAGAGCATGCGCAGGAGAGCTAAGATGGCGTGCGAAGGAAAACAGTGTTTGACCTAAATTTACTATTTTGTAATTTTCCATATATTTTGATAATTAAAGTGAGTTGAAACCTGTTTTTCGGCCCCATTTACTGGCAATCCCAGTACAGTAAAACACTAACGTTCGCTGTGGCATTCCAGAATTGTGAAGAAGCCTAAATACAAAGGAGTTTTGCAGCCCAAAACTTGTGTATTGCTTGAAGACAAATCCAGGAATCAGCCATGAATGTTGAAGATAAAAAACAAGAAAGAAGCATGGTTAAAATGGTGGTCACTGTCGCTGCGAGGCGTCTGATCGGAGCCTACAACAGAGATTGTGAATATGATATTTTAAAGGATTCAATGTTCGAACTTGAAAAGCTATTTGATGAATTTTGCGTTATAAATGAGGAATACGAACTCATTGTATCTGACGAAAAATACGCTGAACACCGTGTAGTTAATGGTGAAGACATTAGGACTTACAGAGACAATATAAAAAGGTGCTATGAAGAAGCTAGGAGTGTATTTGTTAGTGTAAAGACAACAATCGAACAAAAAGCTAGACAACAAAGTGCTGGGCCTGTCAAAGTTTTCCTAGAGAATGACATTTGTAGAATTCATGAACTAATCACAGTCGTTGATGAGAGTTTTAAATTGGATAATGTGAATATGGCAGCTTTACAACCAGATAAGAGTGATCTACAGTCAATTTTGAACATAATATGTGACAACATGGCAAAACTTGGCTCGATTGAAACACAAGAGGAAGTTAACCTAATCCAAGAAGAAGTCGATGCTATTATCAGAGCAGTTTACAATTGCATCAGAAAGATAAACTTGTTTTTGCATGAGCAACAAGCATTTGTTAAATCATTACACATTGAAAATTCCACTTTCCCCTCTGAAACCAACACCCCCCTGAGAACACTGAGACCATCAACACCGTGTCCCCCCCGGAGATCAACACCAACATCCCCCCTGAGGACACTGAGACCATCAACACCATGTCTCCCCCCGGAAATCAACACCAACACCCCCCTGAGAACACTGAGACCATCAACACCATGTCTCCCCCCGGAAATCAACACCAACACCCCCCTGAGACCATCAACACCAACACCCCCCCGGATATCAACACCAACACCCCCCCTGAGGACACGGATACCATTAACACCATGTCCCCCCCAGAAACCAACACCCCCCCTGAGACCATCAGCACCACTTCCCCCTCGGTAATCAACACCAATATCCCCCCTGAGCCCATTTACACTGCAACCCACCCTGAAATTATTGACACCCCTGCTATCGAGACCAACACAATTCCACCTATGTTGCCAATTAATGCTCCCCCCATTAATTACTCCAGTCCCTTTGGCACCCAAGTTACCACCAACATTACAAAGGCCAACACCCCCCTACCAACCTTACCTGGGACCAGTACGGGTTTTTGCTTGAATACATCAGCTCAAACCTTCATTTCCTCTACCACCTTTCATTCGGAAAGCAGTTCCACATCGGGACAAACGCATTTGTCTCAGCAATGTCAGAATCCTACAAATTTATCAACAGGTTTCCCTGCATTTGCAATGCCAATGGGATCAAATCTGCCAAGAGTGGCATCCAGCTATTATAGCAACCACAATCAGACCAGGAGCAATTTGTCAACCAGTCCTATGTATACAACCCCATCTGGACATCAACCCACAGTCCCGTCGATTAATACAAGACCTTCCCACCAAGATTTCACCATTCGTCTAAAAAGGATGGCCCTACCCACATTATTCGGACTTAGGAAAGACTGGCCAGAGTTCAAGGCAGTCTGGAAGTCGATGGCTGAGTCTGCAAGTTATAATAAAACTGCATTAGCACACGAACTTAAGAACTCAGTTAAAGGAGAAGCCAAACACCGCATCAAATCTGTTTTTGTCACCAAGCCCGAAGCTTACGACATCATGTGGGAAAAGCTAGAGTGTCACTATGGAGATACCACTGCCAGTGTACAAGCTGCTTTGGAAGATCTTCAAAGGCTAAAACCTGTAAAAGAAGAAGATTATAAAGCTCTGGTTGAATTAGTGGATGAAGTTGAATCTGCCTACAGTCAATTGGAAGAGCTCAACCAGCTAAACACTTTAACCATGCGAGATGTAGACAACCTAACTGATTTGTTACCTACCCATCTTATAGTCGACTGGAGACGAAAGTATCTTGATTTATCGTCTGCGGAGAAGCTTCAACCATTTACTCCGCTAATGAAGTTCCTAGACAGAGAACGTTCAGTTGTGGCTCGTTTAGCAGAGAATCAGCATTTTAAGAAAAGAGGAAATGACAATGCAAGAGGAGGATACAGCAAAACCTATCATGTTGAAAGAGGTGCAAAACACGGAAAAAGAACCTACTACAAGTGTGCCTTCCCCACCCACAGAAAAGACACCATAAATCACACCACCGAACAGTGCAAAGAATTCCAGAAGTTGTCCATCAGTGGTAAAGATGGCAGATGAAGCAGGTAAACGCTTGTTTCAAATGTTTTGGTAATCATAGGAAGCTTAACTGCCCCAAAAAACTCCCATGTTCCTCTTGTGGAAGTGACCAACATCATTCCCTGCTGTGCATCCCACCAAAGCTCTCAAAAGATTCCGGGGAGAAATCGAAAACTGGAGATGATGAGAACAAGGAATTAGCATCCTATACCGTAGGAAGTGATTCAATGGCATTATACCCTATCCACCAAGCGACCATTAGCGACAGTGGTAGAAAAGTGTCCGTCTTCTGTGATGGATGCTCTAGCGCAAGTTATATCACTCATCGTGCTGAGGAAAGAGTCAAAGCAAAGAAAGTTAAAAAACTCTCTCTTGACGTGACAACTATGGGAAATGTCGAGAAAACGTACAACACGTGGCAATACGAGTTTCCAATCAACACAAGTGCTGGAAAGAAAGTCACAATTACGGCCTTTGGTATGGAACGAATTACCGGACAAGTAAGCAAACTGGATCCTAAAGTTCTGGTCAAGTTATTTCCAGAATATGATCCAGAAACACTCCAGCGAAAGTCAACACACGTGGATGTCCTGCTGGGCTGTGATTACTTCGGTCTCCATCCAAAGCAAGAAGAAGCTAGATGTGGTGACAATCTAAGTATCATGAATGGAGCATTGGGGATTTGCCTCCAAGGCGCCCATCCAGATCTGATCGAAGAAACAAGATATGACACCAATCTCGCAAAGAAAATACACGATGTTAACGTGAAAGTGGAGACGTACAAGACACGCTTGGACTCACATCCAGAGTTCCATCCCAACCATACCAGAGAATGTTCTGTTAATGTATCGAGTTCCTATAGTCACCGAAAGGACGAAAGCCAGATTGACAATTTTATACAAGGAGAAAAACTTGCCACCGAAATTTCTCCACAATGTGGTGGATGTCGCTGTAATAAGTGCCCTACTGTCGGACACACTTACTCTTTCAAGGAAGAACAGGAATTTAAACTGATTCAAGAAAACCTCGAGTACGACGAAGTTAACCAATGCTGGAAAACCAGTTATCCCTGGCTCGTAGATCCACAAAGTTTACACGACAATTATCACACTGCACTTGCTACGTTAGAAAGAACTGAAAGAACGCTTAAGAAAGATGACCAATGGGCTAAGACGTACAAGCGCCAAATGGACGATATGGTCGATCTTTGTGTAGCAAGAAAACTATCATCCGAAGAAGTAAAAAGCTGGACTGGCCCTGTGTTCTATATCTCCCATTTAGCAGTTGTAAACCCGCATTCCAATTCTACGCCCGTAAGAATTGTGTTCAACTCCAGCCAAGCGCACAAAGGTGTTTCGTTAAACGCTTGTCTCGCAAAAGGTCCAGACAGCTACATGAACAACCTGGTTGGTATTCTTCTACGTTGGAGAGAAGAAAGAGTAGCGCTAATCGGAGATATTCGAAAGATGTTCAACTCAGTTTATTTGATTACAGCAGCATCGCCCACCGGACATTTACGTAATACAACGAGTCAATATGGGCGATACACCAGCCCCCGCCATCAGCACAGAAGCTGTCTACAAGACCGCGGAGTTGTATCGAGAGGATAGTCCACAAGCCGCAAATCTCCTAAAACATTCCAGTTACGTGGATGATTTGATTGACTCACGTCCAAGTAAACCCGACGCGTTAAAGATTGCCAAGGAAGCCGAGGATATCCTTGCCAAAGGAGGATTTGCTGTAAAGTGCTGGAAATTCAGTGGCGAAACACAACCTCGCGTGAAGGAAGAGTTGTTAAAATTGGACCTGCCAGAAAAGAGTGTTGAAAGCTTAGACCAAGGACTAATAATGTTAAAAGGAACTGACGAAAACTTACGAGTGCTCGGTCTGGGATGGAATCCAAAGAAAGAAACCATCACCTATGAAGTAACTTTGAATTTCAGTAGCAAGAGACGCGGAGTTCGAACCGGTCCAAACCTGCTAGAAAGCGACCTACCAAGTGCATTACCGAATGTGTTAACCAGACGAATCGTTCTTGAGCAAGTAATGAAGATTTATGACCCACTCGGACTGATTTCTCCATTTACATTGATGGCCAAGATATACTTACGCGAAACCTGGTCCCGCAAGCTCGGATGGGATGACCCACTTCCAGCAGAACTTTGCAACAAATGGTCCAATTTCTTCACTGCTCTTTTCAAACTTCAGCGTTTGTGTTTGGAGCGATGCTTACGACCTGGGAATAGTGATGGACGCCCTTGGTTAATAATCTTGAGCGATGGTAGTGATCTCGCGTATTGCTTTGCAGCTTACATTCGATGGAAATTGGATGATGGTAGCTACTGGTGTAGGTTGATCATGGCGAAGTGTCGTATTGCTCCAATCAATAAGTTATCTACCCCTCAGATGGAGTTAAACGCAGCTGTTCTGTCGAAAAGAGGAAGAAAGGTCATCGAGAAAGAAATGAGGTTCGACTTCGAGAGAGTTTTACAAATCGTGGACTCAGAAATAGTCTTGAGTATGATCCACAAGACAAGCACACGTTTCAAAGTTTACGAGGGGGTACGAATCGGAGAAATCCAAGCAGCAACTGGAGGAGATCTGACTTGCTGGGCTTGGATGTCTGGCCAACATAATACAGCTGACTGGTTGACACGCGGCAGAGCACCAGAGGAGCTGAACAACGATTCTCATTGGTGGAATGGACCGCCGATTCTATACCGACCGATAGAAGAATGGGGATTAAAGTTTAACCCAAGGAAAGAACCACTCCCCGGTGAAAAGAAAGTCCATGTTGTAGCAGCAGCGAGCGTAGAGGCATTGTTGATCGACTATGAAAGATTCAGCAATATCAACAAAGCTATTTGGGTCGTCGCCAGATTGCTAAACATTGCGAAGAAGAAAAGTTTTAAAGGCGGAAGGACTCTGTCCATCTAGGTTAAGCAATTACAAGAAGCCGAGAACTTTATTGTTAAAGAAGTTCAGAAATCAATTGAAAGTGAACTGACAAAAACTGATCGCAAATGCAGAAAAGGTGGTCGTTTCGCTTGTTTGAATCCAGTCCAAGATGAAAGTGGACTTTGGGTAGTGGGACAGCGCCTGGAGAACAAAAATCCCATGACAGTGGATTCTTCGCTGCAAAAGCTATTGCCCTACCGACATCATGTCACCAGACTCTTCATGCAACGAGCTCACACTTCTGGTCATAGAGGTCGTGATGCAACCTTAGCACGATTCCGTCAACTCTACTGGGTAACCCAAGGAAGCCAACTCGCTCAATCAATCAAGAGTAAATGTCAGATGTGCAAGCTACGCGAAGCAAAGTTCCTCGAGCAGCAAATGGGACAGCTACCGAAAGCAAGATTGAAACCACCTCCAGCTTTCAACCACGTTATGATCTATCTTTCAATCACGATAGACCTTTTCGGACCCTACTCGGTTCGTGGAGAAGTACAGAAAAGAACAAGTGGTAAAGCGTACGGAGTAATCTTCACAGATCTAGTTATGAGAGCAGTCCACATTGAAGCTGTGTTCGGGTACGATACCGAATCATTCCTAATGGCCCTCAGCAGATTCGTCAGCGTTCGTGGTTGGCCCGAAATCATATATAGTGATCCCGGATCACAACTAATTGGTGCGGAAAAAGAACTCACGGAAACCTGGAAGAGCATTGACCGACAATCCCTACATAAAAGTGGCACAGAGAATGGATTGACCTGGATCTTCGGCCCCGCTGATAGCCCTTGGTGCCAAGGAGCTGTAGAATCCCTGGTGAAGAGTGCCAAGAGAGCTATTCATTTCGCAATCAATAACCAACGTCTATCAGTCCAAGAGTTCATGACGGTGTGTAGCGAAGCCACGAACCTCCTTAATGAAAGACCGATTGGCATGGAACCCTCCCGAGCGCTGATTCCGAATTAAATATCCTTACTCCCAACAGCTTGCTACTGGGCAGAGCAACGGCGAAGAATCCTGGTGGATGGCAGCCTAACGGTAATAATCCAGGAAAGCGTTATCATGTTGTCCAGATCGTGACAGACGAGTTCTGGAAAAAATGGACGGAGTTATACGTCCCAGCCTTGGTTATTCGTCGCAAGTGGAATAGAGCCAACCGTAACCTGCGCCCAGGAGATGTTGTAATAATCGCCGACCGTAATACCTTGCGAGGAGATTACCGTTTAGGTACAGTATAGTACAAGAAGTGTTTCCCAGTCAAGACGGAAAAGTTCGTCGAGTAAATGTCATGTACAAGAATTTTCAAATTGTAGAAAAGGTACAAAAATACAAAGGACATAACGAGGCTGTCAATCCTGTCATTGTGTCACGAAGTGCTCAGCGATTATCGTTATTAGTACCAGTGGATATGGATCAAGACCAGGAAACCAAGTCGGAAGCAAAAGAGAGTGTATGAACGGACAATGACATTATATAGTATTGAGTGAACAATGCATTAAAGAAATTTTCATTCAGATTTTAAGATGCGATCGCATCAACCCCAGTCCTTCCGGTGTATTGGGTTGTAGACAATAATCTCTGCGATCGCCTTTTGGACGATGTTTATTTACGTTTCGTTAGAGCATGCGCATGAGAGCAAATATGGCGTGCGAAGGAAAACAGTGTTTTACCTACATCTACTATTTTGTAATTTTCCATATATTTTGATAATTAAAGTGAGTTGAAACCTGTTTTCGGCCACATTTACTGGCAATCCCAGTACAATTGCATAGCATGAAAAATGACTGAAAATGACCGTTTGTAATCTAAAATGACTGAAAATTGCAAACTTCGCAAGGTTATATTATCCGCATTTTACAACATTTCGCAACGAAACTTTGGAATATTACTAATTTTGTGATGCTCTTTCAAGCTGTAATGAAATTTTTGTCTAGACTTGTTTAGATCAAAATTTAGTCTGTTACGCAAATGGTCAATTAGTACCCTCGCTACGCGTAATACGCGTGCTCAGGGATAATTATATACCTTTAAAAAGTATGCTCCTTCCAATGCTCCAGTTACTGCGTAAGCATAGCATGAACCACAAATACCTTGACTTCTTACGGGGTTCACGGCACCTCGATTGCGCCAATCAACTGTGGGTGGATAATAATCAAATAACGGTTCAAACGGAATCCCACCGTTGGAAATACTTTCATTTTCATCTTGCAGTAATCCTTTGTGTTTGTGTAATTCTTCGTCCGTCATGTCCATGAGATGATTTGATCGTAGTTTGTAACCCAGGTGCATACGATTTCGCGATTGAATGAATCTGTGGGAAACAATCAAGGTAATGAATACAATAGACGTTTCCCAGGATACCTTTAGAACCTTGTCTTAATTCCACGCAGTTTTACAATTGCATTTTCGAAAATGTGTAGAAATAGAGCTCATTCAAGGTTAAAGCTAATTTAACGTTGTCTTCGTCTCCGTAAGCGCGAATAGCACAATGGGTACATGAGTTTATTATTATGAGATTGTTTATGCATGCATGTTACCACTACCTATAGTTGTTATATTTTGCTAATTAAGTATATGGGCTGTTTTCCACTAACTATATACTGTATCAACGTTCTGTGATCACAGCATGAATTTTGCATAAGTTTTGAAAGATTTCTAAAATAATTTTGAGGGAACTGTGATCATATACACATAATGAGGATAACGAGCAAAACGTCTCCAGTAGCCAATTATTCCAATTCTGAATAAAAGCCAGTGTTTAAAACCGCTCATTTTGCCATTCCTGCAAACACTCAATGTAAACACTCATGGTATACTTAAACCGGTTTTCTACTATAGGCGTTTTTCTACTTTTCTAAAACATCACAAGACAAAGAAAAATTACGCTCCGCGCGCAAAATTCCGCCTAGCGGAAAACCGGCTTTAAATTAAAGAAGATACATCAAGAGTACACAAATGTAATGACGCTTTATTCTATTTCGAGTTGGACGATGGAGGGCTTATCCCCGGCCTCCACGGTGCACGGTTCACCAGAATGAACCACAGGCAGCAAAAATTGAAGAGGAAAGAGAAGTTCACCAAAGAAAGAGACTGCTGCTCCTTACCTTAAATTGTGCCTGTAGATATCCTTTCTTGTTTCATGTTCATGGTGTGACGAATAACTTTTCTTATGTCCTATTTTGAACGCATCAAACAAGAGATTCACGATTTCCTCGTAATTTCGACGTAAGATCTCGTTAACACCAAAAGACTTTTGCCAGCCTAATTTATTCCTATTTTTATCACGTAGTTTTTGTTTCCTTTTCGTCTTTTTTCTTCGTACGCTTTTAAAATTGAAAATCCGTTGAATCCGTGATTGTTTTCTGTGGCTACTTCTATATGGCGCATTCTTAGAAAGTTCATGTTTGCTTTTAGTCTTTGCTTTCTTGAAATGTCTTTCAAGATTTTTGTGAAATTTGCGCTTTGCATATTTTCGGTTATTTGAGAATTTATTTTTTCTATTTTGTTTCTTGTTTCTTTGAAATAGTTTACGCCCATGTTGCCTGCCCCTTGTGCTGGAAATGTAAGAGAAGCGTTGTTGTGAAGGTTCGTATGGATTTCCAAAATTGTTTGCAACACTCGGTTGTTTTGCGACACCTTGCCATGGAAATATTTCATGTCTTGGTGTAGTTGCGGTCTGTACGTCTGAATTGACGTAGTTTTCTGAAAAACGATCATTTGTTTGAGTCATTTTATCTTCATTTGAAAAAATTGGACGGGAGTAGGCGACGTCTTTGTTTGGGGCAGCAAAGTTGTAGTTTGGTTCACGATCCGTTTCATCGCTGTTAAAATACGGATGATAATAACTTTTATGTTCACCATCGCTCCATGATGTTTGTTCTTGAGGCAAACGAATTGCACTACTTGGATTATGGGAGAGAGTGAAGGGTGCTCCGTTTTTAGTGTGTGGCATGAATTCCAACATAGGATTTAGCTCGCCTACGGCATTTGAAAACTTTTTTGATGAAAAATCGAAGCAATCCAAGTCTAAAGACAGAGAACAGAAAGACATGCAAGTACGTCACAGAATGTTGAAATTACAGTAGGCGGGACACAAGTGGGGACCTCTGGCATTTTAAGAACGCAAGCTTGTAAAACAAGTACTTTTCAAATTTCTTACTTCGTTAGGATTGTAAAACTGTGGAAAAATGTATGCAAATCTGCTCCTTCCAACTGCTGTGAAACTTTCTCCACCTTTAAATCATATATCTATACACAAGACTTATACCTCCACCTGACCGCTACTGCCTATACACTCCTGACTTATCTAGTTCACACTCAATGATCACGACTATAACTAATATCCAAGTCATGGCATGTAACATGCAATAGCTCATTTAATTATAATTTTCGCCGAGGAAAGAGGCAGATGGAATTAAATACAAACCTACAACTGGTACGAAGCAAATGGCGGGTGCAGTTTTATAAATCCATTATTATATTATTTTTTTGAATTTGTGAGGAATGACGGGTTAATTAATACAAAACACGAGAACTCCGAAAATGAAGTTCTTCGTATTTTAGCTATCGATGTTTTCACTCGTGATCAGTAAGCATAACACTTGATGTAATAAGTCACTGGAAAACCCGACGTTGAGTTAGTTCAATAATGTATATATGTATATGTATATCGAAACGTTGGGTTTTAAATTCAATTGAATAGGAATTTGCATTCTTTTCCTTAAACCAGAGTAAAACAACACACATGTTGTTCTCCTGTCCATATGCCCTACCTGTAGGAATCTGCAATGTAGTGTAGTTAAAATCCCAAGGCTCGAACATTTCGTAGTCCAGGACATAATGATCGTAGTATGAAGACAGCAATGTATCATAGCCCATCATTTCATATCTCAATGGTTTAATAGGCTTCGTTTTCGTTGTGTATAGGATATATGTATTAACTTTGTTATAGATCTTGAATTTATGTTGCCATTTTGCTGAGTTATGACCACGTAGCATTACGTCTCCACCATACTGAAATTAAAAAAAGAAAGAAGCCATAGGCCATTCAGAGTCTCGGGATAAATTGCAGTGGAAAGATAACATGTAGCTGAGACTTAACGAATTAGGAAGTTTAGACCTACCCTGAAATGGAAAACAGTATTTTTAGGCAAACAACTGAAAAATGATTAAACAATCAAAATAAACCTCTTCCAACCATTTCTTGCTTGCTCGATCTCACTAAGGCATATGTAAGCTTATATACACCCTCTTTAAATCCTTTCCCTCTTTGGAACTAGTTTTGCCGAAAGAAAGGTAGCTATATGACTTACAATAGAAGAAAAACGACCTCATTGAGCCATAAGTCAAACATTTTAAGACAAACTCTCTACAAATTGCTCAGTAGCTGTTCTTAAAGTTACTTCACATTAAAATGTCCAACCACAACCGTCTTTATAATGGTATTTGGGTTTTCCTATTCCCATTTTTTTGTCTTTCATTCCCAGTCCCAGTAAACGAAATCCCATTTACCTAGCCCAAAAATAGGTAAATCCAGTTCCCATTCACCCCTTCAGGACCCCATGTGACTGTGAGTTCCCTACCACTTTTATATTACCTTGAAATAATGAGATGCAGGGACAATACTTTGTGCTTTGACTGGAAATCGTTTTGTTCCTCGCCGATGTAAACATCCACGATAAGTCTTCTGTGTTCTTTCGGAATATTCAGGTACCACTTTACAGGCAAAACCATGATCGCCTAGCAACTCCTTTTGATACGTTTGGTCCATTCCTTCGGTTGGAAATAAAGTATGAAAGAAAAGTTTATTTATTAATGTACCCCTCCGTATTGAGCCACCCCTCCCTTTCTCAACGAAAAACACATGATTTTTGTACTTCTTCGATATATTAATTGGCCTTGACGTTCTCATTATATTACGGAGTTCCTTTGTTTAGTGTTCGGCCAATTCAATAAAAGTATTTCTACTAATGCCCCCCTCGCCCCCACTCAAATATGTGCCTCAAAGGAATAAGTGGCGTCCAAAGTGGGGAGCGTGGTGTTGGGGTGTGACACACCACTGGAAACATCTTGTCCGCAAAATTAAGGATTTTGTCATCGATTTTAACATTGTTCGTTTTTAACTTTTGTTGTCGTTAAATACAATACCACACCCCCTGGGGTTAACGGGCCCTTACTAACCTCCATAATAGTCGATCCTGCTCATTTTGTGTTCTGCTGAATACCATGCTTCAAACGGTTCAACTATATTTCCGTAAGGCAACGAGAGCACTCCCTTAGCGTGATGGTCTTGAGGGAAATGTAGTACTTCATCTGCGCTGATGTGGACACGTTTCTTTGGACGTGGTCTTACTGATCTCTTTCTGATCCTTGAATGCTCATTTTTTATTGTCGCTGGTCCAGTAAAAGAAAATATTGCACAGCAAATCCCTATAGATTCAGAAATGCATTGCGTGTTTAGTAATAAGGTCGGTTTACACGACACGCGTTTTGGGCAAGGCATTCTGTACTCTTTTAAGGTTACAGAACACCTTTGAGTGTTAATTTTGCCTATTTTTTTTATTGGTTTCAATGAAAGCATTAGACTAGTTCTACTATATGACCAAGTTTGAACGAAAAATGTTGAAAACTCGCAGAGTTATTTAATAAAATACATTTCGCTGCAATAAGAAAAACATTGAAAATGTAATATTCAAATTCAATTTTCTCCCGAAAAATTTTACGGTGATTACTGATTTTCAAACGAGTTGTGCTCCTGCGCGTTTTAACCAATTTTTCTCAAATTTTCACAGGACATAGCTACATACGTCAGTTTCAAAATTCTGTTCGGCCTTTTTTTAATTTTGGATATTTTAAAAATAAAGAGCAATATACTCAAACAATTCAGAAAGATATTGCAGTCGTCAAAGAAATCGCCATATCAGCGGAATGACGAAATAAACAAAAATTTCCGAACACAATTTTTTAGAACTATTTTACTGTATAAAAATGACATTTTCATAAATATAACTTAAAACCAGCAGGAGCACAACTCAAAAGCGTAACGGTACCGCGATTTAAGATTTTCCTGAATAATTCTTACATTATTTTATTGTTTGTTAATTTTACAACTTTACCATATTTTGCATGCACTGGAGAACATTTGGTGAAAATTTGATGAAAATCGGACTGATATTGAGTGCGCAGTAACCTTAATATGATGGGCTGGGCACACCACACTTCGGAAAACGGCACCTCTAATCTCTACTCCACTACTAAGCTTGGGTATATTATGATGGCATAATTTCGAGCGCAATAGGAGTTCAGGAGCATGATAGACACTTTCGGGCATTGTCCGGGCATAATAGGCCGATTCGAACATTAATTTTTAAAAATAATAAAGTAATGTTTGGCGTTCGGGCTACAGTCTAGAGAACGAAACAAAGGAAGAAATAGTCTAAAGAGAGGGAGTTCGATCGGGCCAGCCAGCCCAGAGTTCAATGGTCCGGGTTAGGCCGTCAGGGTCCCGGGCACCAATAAAACAATTAAAGATGGCGGAATATGAAAATGAATTTTCCTCGAGCATAATTCGAGTATAATAGGCTGTTTCACGAGCATACTAGGTTGTTTTAACGAGCACTGCCTCCGGGCATAATAGCCATAAATTGCTGAAAAGTGTAAAAATATTTCGTTTTTTTTTGTCTGTTTTGTTATACTAAAACATATATTCTAACTGCGTAATTTATATATACTAAAACAATTATTCGGTGAACAGTGCAAGGATGTACTATTCTTGCAAATCGTCATTGGTACAGAACCCTAAAGGCCCCGATGTGAACGAGTTATGAATGTTCAGATGGGGGTACATATACTCAGAACATTCATAACTTTATATCTAATCGTTCACATACGTCAGAAGACGAAAATCGCACTAGAAATCGCAGCAAAAATTGCAAGTGCAAACGGGCGTGAAGGCAGTGTCACCTACTGAACGATGTGATTTAGACGGCGTGAAACTTGAAAAGTTCAAACTCTCTCGTTGCATGGTCAAACCTTTCCCCGTTTTTCGCATGGATATCATATGGCTCATTATATGATAAAAATCAGCTTAACTTACACCGAATCTAATTCCATTCGGATAAAATTTATTACAACGACGGGCATAAGATCACATCGCTCAGCAAATGACACTGTTATCAGTTATAAAGTTGTCATGGCTTACCTACAAAAGCCAACAGCATACACATTCTTCTTCGACAAAGCAGGGCAGAACGACATGATCTAAACAGCCAAACTAAACCTTGTCTAAACGAAACCAACATAAACTAGACCGGTAGGCATCGAATATGTCATCTACGTCTTCGTGCTGCACAAGTATGTCGGTGAGAATTCCCATGCAATTGTGAATTTGATCCGATAAACAACAGAAGAACATTCATCCCAGAATGACACAGAACCAACATGTCGTCGTCATTTTATACAACAAAAGACCAAATCATAACAGTATTATTTAACGATATATTGTTTTCAATTATTATTAATATTGCCTTATTGGGATATTTATTCAGACGTTTGAGTTTTGCCTTATTTTGGTAAGTGACATGACAAGTTGATCCCAAAGCAACCGATGATGCACGTCTCAGAATATCAAAATACTTAAAAAAAATGAAACATATGAATATATCTATATTCTGTGGACATAAATAAATGTATTGTATTTGGACATTGATATATTCCTTTCTTTTCCAATATACTATTTGGTATGTCACAAACAGTACATGTATATATCTGTATATTATTATATACAGGCTGTCATAGTTCGGTGTCATGTTTTTAAACCATCACCTGTTTGCCACCTGCATGCCAACCGTCAGGTGAATAAGATGAAAACAGACAATATACACTTAATGTCTGCTTCCGAGGGAAATAGCCAGTTTTGTTTTCCTTAACGTCTCAATGTTTCCAGAGACGAACGACCGTATTCTAAAAGCTCACTCACACTCAATGAGTGGAAGTTCAATCTGAGCTTTTCTTGAGTGTTAATGCTGTTTTTGAATAGCTAGAGGGTGAGTAGTCACATAGTAAGGTATGACACTAGCCCTCCAGCTATTCAAAAACACTCAAAAGAAGCTCAGATTGAACTTCCACTCATTGAGTGTGAGTGAGCTTTTAGAATAGGGGCGGAAGTCTCGTTGTGTGTTTTTGTCTTGTGGTGTATTTTTCTTCTGTTATATACTGTACATGTTATTTATGTACTGTACATGTTACTGGTTAGCTCTAATACACGCGTGTGTGTAGAATTTCCACTCGATAATTTCCATCTACAAAACCCTCCAACGCGTGATCACAAATATGTCAATCACACTTAGCTAAATAACAATAAAAAGTGCAGGATGGTTCTGAAATAGAACTGAAACACTGAGCGTCCTCTAAGACAAGCGTTAAGTCGTCACGAACATATTTCGTGCACTTAAAATTGGACAAGACTCGCTACCAATCCCCGTTGACTCGATATAGCTGAATGGGTAGAGCGGCGGTCTATAGATACCTGAAGTGCGAGTTCAAATCCGAGCCAACCAATTTTTCGTTGATCTATTGCAGTGTCAGAATAATATTAAAGTGCAGCTTGCTGTCCCTTGTTTGCATGGTTGCTAGATGAGAGACGTGTAAGATACGCGGTGATAGGCAGTTTTTTCAGCTTTCCAGAATATATTTTCAAATATTTCTATCTGCTACTATACTACTAATAGTCCATGGGCTCTGACGAGCCCGTTGGTGCCTCATTGACAGCTGTTCACAACCATCTTCCACTGTTCGCGATCATGTACAATGTCCATCAAGTGGCGCAGGGACATGCCCTTCCATTCTTTGATGTCGTCTATCCATGATCCTCTCGGTATGATTGGTCCCATCGACCAAACCTAGCATCATAACCTTTAGTAATCGATCGTCATTCATTCTGCATATGTGTCCAAACAGCCGTGCCTTCCTCCTTTTGATTGTGGTCACAATATCATCTGTCATTTGCACACGCTTCCTGATCTCATCGTTCGTCATAAAGTGGAACCACTTCATATCTAGTAGCTTTCTGCAGGACTTCATCTCAAATGCGCGCAGTCTGCAGTTCAACGTCCATGACTCGGAGACATACAGCAGCACACTGAAAACACAGACACGCAGCAGTTGCAGTTTAGTTCCTAGGCCCACGTCCCCAGCATCGCATAGCTTATTTAGACCAGCCAGTACACGTTATGCCTTTCCAATCCTTCGGCTAATCTCCTACCAAGATACTCATACTCAATGGCATTTTCTAGTTGACATCTTTTAGGACTAGTCGTTTTACAATGCCCTGTTACCCCATCACCATTGTTTTTGTCTTCAGTGAGTCGATCTCAAGTCCAGCTGCCACGGCCTGTACATTCAACGTGTCCAATTTATCTTGCAGGTCATTATGTATGTCCGATAACATGTCAATATCATCCGCATATACTTCAGGTTATAATTCACTTGTTGTTCATGTGCAGGGTGCAGGAATTGTTTTTCAGGGTCAGGTCTTTCATAGTAACTTGCCATCATATTTGTCGAATGAAATCGAAAGGATTCAGAGACGAGCAATGCATGTGATCTTTCCAGACCTCAGTTATATACGGTACTGATGCGCTTGCAGAGACTAAACTTTCCAAACTTGGTGAACGACGGGACAAATCGAGTGATTTATTTAGTAATATTGTTAAGAATGATAATCATAAATTAGCCTATCTATTACCTCCTAGAGTTAGTGTATCTCGGAACATGAGGAATCCTAGAACTTTTGAAATTCCGAGGTGTAAGGTAGATCGGTCATATAAGTACATTTCACTGATATTTTTAACTTAGATTCGTAATTTTATATTTTTAATTTTTTCTTAATTAATCTTGTAAATATAACATAAATTTTACGCAATTCATGCATTGCAAGAGTTTTTCAGCGCAATTAAATTCTTGACTGCAAAGATGGTACCTTTTGTAGTAATAAACGATTTATGTATAATAATAAGGTAATCCAACTTTAGATGTTCGCGTGCATGCGTTAGACGAGTTTATCGATAAAAAACTTACCCAATGGGCAATGTAAAAATTGGCTGCCCAATGATACGTTTCTTGTATCATTATAATAAAAAATGACCGTAAAAAATTGCCGGGTAAATCGTTGGATATTGGGTGTAAAATTCTTATATATATATATATATATATATATATATATATATATATATATATATATATATATATATATATATATATATATATATATATATATATATATATATATATATATAAATAAGAGTTTTAAAAATTCTAAATTTCATGAATTTTAATTTTAAAATTTTAATCTGAAATTCATAAATTTTAATTTTAAAAATTAATATCCCTGGACACTATATATATATAGGCACTATATAATAAAAAATAGAAGGCCTAGATCTATTTAGGCCTTCACAACATCCTTTGCATGCAAGTCGCCTACACCTGTTGTAATTCCCACAGTATATAATGCATTCTGGTTTCATTTTGTAAGCATGGACGTGATAATGTACAAAGAATATATCTCTACCACAACTGAAATCTTACATGCAGTTCTTTCCTTACATTATTATTATATCCTTGTATAAATTAATACAGTACATTTTGTTGGAAGGGTAATTTCATGAAATCTTACATTATTATTGTTATATCCTTATATAAATTATACAGTACATTTTGTTGGAAGGGTTATCTCTTATAAAGTGAATATTACATTAATTGGACTTTCCCTTATTCAAATGGAGTGAACAATCTGATTCGATTGCCAACAGGGTCACAAGTTTCCCAGTGGCCTGTATCAATAGATGTGAGCGGTTGATGTAGTGCGGTGGATACTTTCTCGTGATCCGCGATGCGAACACATATTGTTACAACGTTGCTCGATGGATCGGTATGGATGGTTGAATTATAAATTAACTGCAGCTCCAAATGGGTTGCAATGGGATAGATTATGTAGCTTGTTCCCGTTTTGTCAGAACGGCAGACAGGAGTCTTTCCAGTTAAAACACGATAGAACTCAGCCATCTCCTCTTTCTTTGTAGAGAACATCACTGATATCCGCACTCCTGGAACATCGTTGCCACTTATTAAACCAAGGGGTAGAGCGGAATGATTTTTCAACAAGAAAAGTTGTTCAAATGGAACTCGCACAACATCAGGAGGCTCGTATCTTACCCACGGTGAATCCTTACCAGATAAGATAGCATTGAACTTCTCAGCATTCCTTTGTGCGCGCTTGGAGAACAGTAGTGTAAGACTCACAGAAGGTTTAAGGCACACGGGAGGAATATTTGGTTTCAGATCGGGTACATTTCCTTCGCGGAGACGAAGATAATTAAAGGAACCACAAAAGGTGACTAACACATTCGAAAATTCCTCCTGGATTGTTTCTCCGTTAGATTTTGGTGTCGGCAACTCTAGGAAACAGCTTGGCAACGGATCAAGAGACAATGCTGCAAGAAATACAAATTGTAGGGTGTAAAATTCACAAGTAGCAATGGCTGTCAACATCGCATTTAGCAAGCTAGGAGAGAAAATAACGGTAATTCTTCTGGATAGTTGAAGTAGTCTTATATTTTGTTGGAATAAATAGAGTCGAGGGACGTTTAATTTGCTCCGTGTTATATAAGTGCCAACATTTCTTTCTAAAAACCTAAATACATGTATATACCTGACCTAATTGACCTAAAGCAATTAGTCGTGTAATGCGAACGCGTTATGACTAACGCCAGTCTAACGGTCCAATTAAGTTGTGTCGGTGTCACAGTAGATACTATGAGGGTGCGTTAATTCGCGTACCAACGTGCCGAAGGTACGCCAAGATTATGGTCTGGTACTTCTTTGCTTTTAGCCGAGTACCACGTTTGCTTTTAGCCGAGTACTACCGAGGTACACGGAAATTTGCTATTCGCGTACTTACATTTTCCTTCTAGTAATAACTAGCAAACCTTCCATGAAGGTATTCAAAACCGTCAATAATTTTAGCTGTACATGCATGTAAATCGCACACATCTGACATATTTCGGGATCGAACAAGGTTGTTAATTTTGACGTCTACGTTTTTGAAATGTAACTAAAGGGGACACGATCCACGGGGAGGGGGGGGGGGGGGGGGGGCTGTGACACGATCGGTAGGTACCTGTACTTCTCAGGTGCAGGTTACATGTATGATGTTTACATTCATCATAATGTTTTTGTATTTATAATTATACTGCAGTGTACATTCGTTTACTAAACGTCCTTACCTTCTAAATGTGTGACAACAATGTTTTGAATTTTGTATCCGTTTCCTTCAAGAATCTTATCACCAAGTACGGTATAGCTGCTGGCTTCCATATGCAAGATCGCAAGGTTTGAAGAATGATATAAGACCACTAAACCATTACAAACATCACTCAGAAGTGATGGGAGCTTCTTTGCTTGTTCATCTCCAATTTCGTCTTTGAATGTCAGCAACGCTGCCACTCCATCATGATGATGAGGAAAATTGCGACCAAGCTTTTTAAGGATTCCTTGTGAAACCTGGAGAAAAAAGAAACCACATGTTAACAGGTGCTAATAAAAAGTAGTTATTATACAAACAATTAACAGATATAAAATTACAAGAAAATTACAGAGTTTTCTGAACAAGAAAACAGCAAGTTATTTGTTTTTAATTTATTTAGCAATATTAATTAAGAGGAATAAAAACAGAATGAAAATACTTCCAGCCAGGGTGCATTCCATGTAAACTCTATGACAAGGTCAATTTATAGATACAAGTACCGGTACTTGTTTTGTCTAAAAGTATTAAATAATTATATAAAATGTTTGAGTTTTCATATGCTACGCACCTCGTCGGCTATCAAATCTACGATTCGAGTTCGCAGATCAAGCGGTCGCTTTCAAAACCTGCAAATTACTATAATAGAACCACAAGACAAGTATGCTCCCCCGCCCCTAAGGATGGCCAAAATTTTCGATGTGGGGGGAGTCGGGGAGTGTAGAATTTCTGGAACAAACCCTTTGCACACCTGGGGCCGGTTGTTCAAAGCTGGGTTAGCTTAACCCTAGGTTAACCTAAAATTCAAAGCAAACTTTCCAACAGCCTGTTTATAAATTTGGAAATATTTCCTTAGAGATCTTGTCTGAATCAGTGGGAGTTTTCTTCTCTGAAGTTTTGAAATAAACAGTGCATGTCTGTTTATTTCAAAACTTCAGAGAAGAAAACTCCCACTGCACATGCACAAATACACAAACTGAAACAGCAGGTTAAATTTTAACCCACGGTTAGCGCTGATCAAGCTTTGAACAACCGGCCCCTGCAGAAGATTTCAAAAATTTAAATATAGGGTACAGTCCGGTCTGTGCATGCGCACATACTAGGAGTCTCTTGCCATGAATGATATAACACTTTAATTAATTTAGTTTTTTTATTCCATTTTATGTTATTGCAAAGCCTGATTGTTGTATCTCGATCATTTATTATACTGCAGAAGCATGAAAATATAAATAGTTGGCGAATAAAGTTCATGATATAATAACTACAGTGAAACAATTTAATTTAATTTTAATTAACAACTTTATTGGAACCACAATATAAAAAGATAAAAAAGAAATCCATGCAAACAAATGGCCCAAAAGGGAAAATGCGAACGGGAAGGTAACTATGACCCATGCAAGACATTTCCCTCACAACAATATAGAAAATATGGACACATTGTACTATTTATCACAATGGGTCATTCCAGAAAAGATCCACACTCCCCCCACAGAGGAAATTTCTGCCGTCCAGAGGGGGAGGGGAGAAAAAATTGTTTCTGATAATAGGAAATGTATTAGGATATCCGAAGGGGATAGGGGGGTTAACTTGCAATTTCCTCTGTGGGGGTGGTATGGATGTTTTCTGGAATGACCCAATACAATAAACAACACACAAAAAAAGCAGAACAATCAAACAGAAGCGAGTGATAAATAGTAGAATGATATAACTCAGCTTTGTAAGCGAGTAGGAAACAATATCATCGCGGAATATCATCACTCGCCTCTGTTTGACAGTCCGTATTAACGATTACTTGATTGCCTATGGCAAGAACAGTCAGGCATGAAAGTCCATGTGCAAGGCATCGACAAGTCAAAAGTTCTATTCAGCTCCAATTTAAACAAGTCCTTAATTGACCTTTTAAAGAGCGAAGAGAAGTTTCAAACTAGAGAAGTTTCTCGGAGGAGCAACGAGAATGGTCTTGTTCCAATGCTTGATGATGCGGTTGAAATAGGATGACTGAAAGGTGCTGGTTCGACAGTATGGTGTTTTCAGTGTTCTCAAATGACTTGACCTGGTTCGACCATTATTGACAAAGGAAACAAAGTTTGAAATGTCTCTGTCAATGTATCCATGTGAGGCCTTGTAAAAGAATATTAAGTCTTTCAACTCCCTGTCATGGCAAAGCAGTAGAAGATCTAGTGTCACTAGCCGATCCTTGTACTCAAAAAAAGGGATTTGATTGGTCAAAAAGCAATTAAAATTAATAATTATATTAATTATATTATTGGTTAAACAAGCAAGTTGATTGGTCAATAGCCGTGCAGGATCAGGCTATCCTGCACAAGGAATTAAAATGCCTTCACAGGATTTTTGCGGGATTCTCAAAATGTCATTGTTTCACTGTAGTTATTTTATAAACCAATTACCAAATGGTTTTCCTAGCAGGATAGCGTGATCCATGCACTTGGGATGTTGCTTGATTTCGGAAAGCGTAAAAATACACTCGCCTGCGGCTCGAGTATTTTTACGCTTTCGGAAAGTCTTGCGACATCCCTCATGCATGGATCACACAATCGTGCACGGAAAACCATTCGGTATTTCTTTAATATTTTGAATACCGAAATGTAAACAAAGGCTTTGTTTACATATATAGAAAACATCAAAACTGATTCGATAATAAATTCCATACTCACATGGTACAAACCTGGCTTTCCATTTGAACGATATGAATTTGAGGAATAATATAAATATTTAATTTGAGGAATAATATAAATATTTAAATCCTCTCAGTCAAAATATTAACCCTAACCCTAAACCATGAGAATTTAAGAAATTAAACATTTAAATCCGTGAATTAAAGTTGTCTAAAAGCCCACTAACCATTCTCAACCTCCTTGTTCCTTTCTTGACAGCATGATTTTCGGAATCGATAAAATACTTGGGCAAATATACTGAAGATCCACTTTCAAAATTGATAACGTGTTTAGAAACACTATCCACTTCATCCCGCTCTTCTGGCACATCTTCAAGTAAAAATCTTAGATTTCGATCTCCTTCTAATGCATTCTCGTGTGCCATATCATAAATAAATAGCGTTTTTAAATAATAAAATGATGGACTTTCCTTGGCCTTCCTTCTTGTAGAAGTTTTGTCTGCAAAAGATGAAAAGATGAAAATGCAAAAACAATTAAAAAATAATACTGAAAATTGAAATGTGTGTTTCCATGTATGATGTAATAAATTTCCTTAATTAACCTGCGAACAGGCACAACATTAGGAGGGAATTAATATGTTTGTATTTTTCTAGAACTGTTTCTTCAATAATTTTTATTTAAAACGTTTATCAACCTATTTAGTTGGTGAAATTGTGAAATACGAACTATAGAAAAAGAATCACACAGGAAAAAAAAAATTGGTAACTTCTAAAAATACTAGACGATCCTGCCAGGACTCGAACCTGGAATCTCCTGATCCGTAGTCAGGCGCCTTATCCATTGGGCCACAGGACCACTACGCATTCTCGCTCTAATTTATATCTATATACCGTAATTATACTTGATTGTTGCAAATAAACATTCCACGTGGGAAGAAAATTTATAAAGTACTTCAATACTTCATGTTCGTAAAATACATATTTTGTGGAAAGAGAACATCGCTATTTAGTCGCTATTCGGCTTTCATATAAATTCCTACTACAGAAAAGAAATAAAATGAATAATTCAGCACCAGAAATTGCTATGGATGCAGTGCTTAAAGGTAGCGAGAAGATGCCCGAAGGTTCAAAGACAGTTAAAGGGTACGATTTCAATAATGGATTGGATTATGGCGCTTTGTTGGCTACATATAAATTGTCAGGATTTCAGGCGACAAACTTCGGAAAAGCTGTTGATGAAATTAACAATATGGTAGATATGTCAATATGTCACCCTAAACGTGAATAGAATAGTCTCTCATTCTTTGACCCCTTTTTAAAAGTGATCACCTTATATGCTCAATGAAATCGATCATCGTTAATGAATTGATATCTAGCAATTATTGGCACATTGCATTTTTATACCAACCAACCCCCCCCCCCCCT
>CACRXK020000795.1:53445-67458 GCA_902702795.2 Paramuricea clavata
CCCCCAGTGGCGTAACGTTATATCAGAGGGCCCCCGGTTCAAAATTTTCGAAGGCCCTCCCCCCATAGTAGAAATGCCGAATGCACGAGTTGAGCGCCGTATATGCACGAGTTTTCCGGAAAATTTTTGAATCTAGACTCTCTGAAACCGCGCCATTTCCCGGACTTTGGGGAGAGATTTTACAGAATTCTGATGGTCAGAAAACGACATTATAAAATATCAGAGGCCCTTGCCAATGTATTTGCTCTACAGCCTGAGCCTGGGGGCCCCCATTTGGCCCATTGGGGTTGGGGGCCCCCGGGTTCTCCCGGTCTGAACCCATAGTAGTTACGCTGCCCCTAGTGCTGTGCGCCGGAGTTGCCGGAGCTGGAGTTCTGCCAGAGCTCCGGCGGTTTTTCCAACGCCGGAGCCGGAGCAGAATTTTGTATGCTGGAGCCTGGAGCCAGAGTTACGTATTCCCGGCTCAGGCAAAATGACAAGAAAACAATATGAAATGAGACAAATGTCAAACGATTGTTAGTTACTGCGAACTGCCAATTGCTGTTAATGAATTCATCATAGACTCAAACTGCCACAGCCCACAGGAACAGCGTCAAAAAGCTGTAATACAATCGCAACTTACAAACGTCATGCTTTCATGAAGCCATCTGACTTAGCTCTACATACTGTAGTCTGTATATTTCATGCCTTGTAGATAACGAAAAAGTACAAAACAAATAAATATCAACCTTTTGAAAATGACAGAGTACTTTGTTTGCGTGCGAACAATTGCGCTGTGGAGTCTGAGAGTGTTAGCGTCATGCCTCGCGTCATGCCTCGTGTCAAAGATTTTTCAAGGCTGGTTTCCATATAGATATTTTCTGCGTGGTGAAGTGTTTTCACTGTTTTGTTTCCTGAGTTATGTTATCTGATAATTAAGAAGCGCGAAAAGGGTTATTCATAATAATATTAAATTAATAAATGTTCTCTGATCGTAAAACATTTATTTAATATTTTATGATGTGACCGGAGCCGGAGCTCAGAGCTGTAATTCGGCCGGAGCCCGAGCCGGAGATGAAAAACCGGAGTTTGCACAGCACTACCCCCCCCCCATTGAATAATTTGAATGCGGAATTTCCAATGGCCTCATCCCCCCACCTACCCTGGATTCCAGAGCCTTCGACAGTAAATAATAAATTGAAATGTCGCGAAGGCTCTGGTTCAACGGGCGATTCTTTGATTGAACCGTGCCAATCACATGATTGAACCTCGCCAATCTGTACTAAAACCACTAATTCTGTTTTGTGATTGGCGCGGTTCAATCAAAGAATCGCCCCGTTGAACCATTATTTACTGTCGAAGGCTCTGGAATCCAGGGTACCCCCCACCCACCCAAAAGTAAACCAAAATGAAGGATCCATGAGAGGGTCCAATTTTTAAGGCAAGTCTGTGGAAATTCTCCTGGCACCAACAAGCTGCCACAGGAGAACTGCTGCAGGAGATCTCGGGCTAAAGTGGCCTACTTTCCAGCTAGTGTGGGAAATTCCACAGTGTAGCTATAAAACATAGGTCCGCTGTGGCGGACATGCATCTACTGAATAGAATAGTAGCACTGGGAAATAAAAGGCATTGAGCAGATAAAAGCATAGATGTGCACTCTGACCTTTGGAATTGATTTCTGGCATTTCCAGAGTCATAGCACAAGCACAACTTGACAAACGTCGCATTGTTGACGTTTTAAAAATTTTTTCCGGTTGGGATGGCTAGTTTATTGTTGTTGTTAGCTCACAGTCGGGCCAGAAATCGGAAATTTTTATATACTGTGATAAAACTAAAAGATACAAATTTGAAGATACAATCTCAAAAATATAAACACTCCACACAGTAGTTAGTGATAATGATTCGAACAAGAATATTGCAATGAAGATATGTCCAAAGGGGCCAAAGTTATATTTTTGTTACAATTGCATAATTTGATAATATACGATCTCGCTTGACTTTCAAAGGCAATAAATTGCTGCAATGTTGATAATGACTAAAACTATTGTGAGGAATTAGTTGATATGATTTCACTGAATCGTATGGTGGTATTATGTGTCTTCATATAGCATGCCAGGGCTGCAAATTACTGTGACAGTCGGACATCGGACAATGTCCGACTAAATTTGGCAAATGTCCGAGCAAAAGTAATTTTCCGATCAAAAAAAAAAATACTGTCACATTATACATTTTTTGAAAATGTACATAATTCAAGCCATTGAATTCGACGTTGCTAAAATGTTAAACAATGCTGTTCTCAAGTTCTTTGAACATCTCCTGGCTTCTTTGAAGTTCAAGAATGCAACTGGTCAACGGACATTCTATTACCGCTCTGTATCCTTAATGGAACGAACTGCATGCTAGCTCGAACATTAAATGGAGTTTATCAGTTAATTTTTTTAACATAAATTATAAAGATCTTTTAGAAAATCATACATAGTAGCATTTAGCCTTTGACAATTTTTAAATCCATATATCAGTAATTATATACCAACAACATGAAATTCCAACTAATTATATAGCTTATAACTTTTTGTGTATGTTAATTTGTGTATTGCGCATCCGTACACTTATAGCACGGTTCAGGCATTATACAGTAACAATAGGACAATTTCTAAAGAGTTTTTTTATACACCCTGTATATTCATTTGCCCGACTTTTTCGGATTGTGCCCGAGTTGTCAAAAAAAATTTTCAGGAGAAAATTTTCCAAAATTGTTGTCGATGCGGGTGGGGGAGGAGTGATTACGAAAAATTCCTATTAGATAGCATATTTCCCAAAAAATTTGACAGAATTTCCCACAAAATTGACAGAATTTGTCCCATTTATTTTTATAATAAGCCAATATTGTCCGACTCTAAAGCGAATATTGCCCAACTGGCTTTGTTTGCCCAACAAACTGGGGGGGGGGGGGACTGCCGCCCCCGCCCGGTATGCCCATGGAAACTCCCATCCACCCTCCCCAGATAATAACAGTAAAATATTCACACTCAAACCCCACCCAAATAAGATAAAAGAAAATTCAAGAGTTTTTATTTCTTTCATTCCAAATTTTAGCAGCGGCATAGCCCATTGTACGTTTCATTGAATATGATTAATCATACATGCTTTGAATATAGGGATGACAGTGCCAATTTGCCACAAGAATATATGTATATCTATCGTTATTGTGTTAATAATCAGTGGTAATGACTCTACAGTTTTCCCACGCAATCACGTGTTTGGTGTTACACACATCTCCCTGCTAAAGCTGATTTCCCCTTTTTTAAAGCTGGACTTACACGAACAACAAAATTGCTGCAACTTGCAACAAAATCTGATTTCAACGCATGTAGAAATGTCGACACATGTTGCCTTGTGATTTGTAATTTATGTGTAAAGATTTTCAATTAACATGCGTTCAAATCAGATTTTGTTGCAATACAAGTTGCAGCAATTTTGTTGCTCGTGTAACTCCACCTTAAAGTTGAAACATTGTTCATTGTAGCTCCGTGTTTCCTGGACAACATATACAGTACACTGTATATGTAGCCAAGTGCCTGGAAGCATTAGTGTAATGCAGCATTACCAGACTTGAAACTTTACATTGTTGTTTTTACATAATTGTCGAGTGGAATTAGTAAGCTCACCTCAGGTTTACAATCCCATAGCCACGTCAAGAGCACTAGTACGCTATACCGTAAGCATCCGAATATAAGCCCACCCAAATATAAGCCCTTTCGTGTTTTAGCCAACCATTTTAACTAACGCTCATGCAGGCTATTCCAAATACCCCCCCCCCCCCACCCCGATTCCAACAGCTCAGATGAGTGACAATAATTACATTACAGTGTTATATATTAACCGACTTGTTTTATGTATAGATTATATACATTTAACCTCGTAAGAATCTTCGTACCTAATTTACAAGATAAAAGATACAGTTACTGTACAACAGTTATATAAAATATACTATTATTCATGATAATAATATAGTTGACTAAGCCAACTATACTGAAAAGATAGCTTCTCAAACTATGCTTAGGTGTTCACGCAAGACAAATTGCGGAGCTCAGATGGCAGTGAGTTCCATAATGCTGCACCTCTATATATAGCGATAAAACAATTCTGCCATAGTGATTGTGCGACATTTAGCAAGATTAAGATTATTAGTGTTCCTTGTATTATAGGCGTGAATCTGGGATCTCTTCTGAAACATGTTTACTAGATAACTAGGTGCTTGATTGTTCATACATTTATACCTATATAACACATTTATATATGTATACATTTATATTTATTTTCGTTAATTAGCAAGACAACCCTCGAAATTCGCCTCGGCACTCGGCAACTGCCGACGAAATTGCCGAGGCAAGTTACGATTTTTCATAGTTTGCCTCGGCAAAAAAATGCCGAGGCAATTTCACCCGTTATAACCTTGAATTGCAAACTACAGCGCCGGTGTCCCAGGATTTTCGCCCCCCCCCCCCTACAATTTCGCCTCCCGGGGGGCGAAATTCCTAGGAATATGCCCCCCCCCCTGGGGGGCGAAAATCCTAGGAAATTCGCCCCCCTTTAGGAAATTCGCCCCCCCTTTAGAAACTTCACCTTTTCTTTAGGATTTTTGTCCTCCGTTCAAAATTTCGCCCTTCCTAACAGTTGCATGGGATAATTATTACATGGCTTTAGTCATTTGAAATCAGTATCAATTCAAAATTGTTAAGACAGAGCTTGAAATAACAACCGATCAATGATCGGCATGGAATTGCTTATGATCGGCGGAAAAGCAGGGTTTCGGTTTACAACCTGAAAAATCAGGGAAAGTCATGATCGAGAACTTTGGGAACGTTATTTCAAGCCCTGTAAGAATACAAATTTACAATTACATGTATCGAAAGGACTTACACAGTTCACAGTTAATAGAATAAGACTTATGACGCTTCACAGCACACCATGCATATTTTTGCATTTTCAGTGTTAATCCTTAAACTCATTGTTAAAAAGTAATCACCGTGGTGGTTATTGTAATTATTGGTATTGTTTTGCATCCACATTTTGTCGTTATCGGAAAATGTATGGCTTACAAGTTGTCACTATTTTTTACTGGCATTATTTCAATATAGTTTGTAAATTTCAGAAGCGAAGGGTAGAACTTTCCAATAAGCAATACTCCAATAATATACGTTTCAAAAAAGACAAAAAAGCTTTTAGTTTTGCAGAGTTACATTCTCGAATGTTTAAGGCACTAATAAAATCAAAATATCATGAAATTATTTGAATAAACCACACCACATATATATATATATAATGCAATTTTCTTTGCGGAAGTTAAAATCAAGATTACATCACTGACACTGACATGGAAAGTTGACGATTCAATGGACAATAGTCAATACGCTTCCCAACAAATTCCATAGATTTTTTATTAATCCTATAGTTTATTGTTAGCAAGTGATTAATGTGGCGGCTATTGTTAACACTGGTATTGATAAAATTTGCAAGCGATTGTTTTTATAATATGGTATGTGAATGTAACTGCCAGAAGAATACGACAACATGATTTTATGCGATCTCTGTGGGCAATGGTTCCACTTTAGATGTGTAGAATATGACACATTGACACTAGTCTAAGTACCTCAAATGAGTGGTTATGCAGACTGTGCAAACCACCAGCTGCTAAGAAGCTTAAAATGTGTATGTGATTTTGTCTCCTTGTAATAAATAAATAAATCACACAATACATCTTTTCAACTTGCAATCGTCTTGTTTTTAGATCAAAAATTCAAAATTTATATGGGGGGGCGAAATTCCTGAAGGGGGGCGATATTCCTAGGAGATTCGCCCGGGGGGGGGGGCGAATATCCTAGGAATATCGCCCCCCTTTTGAGAGGGGGGCGAATCTCCTGGAGGGGGGCGAATCTCCTGTGACACCGGTTCGTTTTTCCCCCTAAAATTTACAAACTACAGTGTTCGTTTTTTGTATCACTTCTTTGTTGGAATTGTTGTCATCGAAGTCGGGTGAACAACAGAAGATTTCATCCATAGCTATACTTTACAAAATATTTAAATTTGAGCTTTTCAGCGTCGGCTTCGGTTGAAATAGAGAACAATCTTGATGGTTTAAAGAGGGCACGTCGAGAAACTTTGTTTTATCTTTTAGATTGTCACGCGATTACCGTCAAGTTTATTCTTTCATACAATTTGTTGTTAAAAACATTTTGAATCAGGAATTTGTAAAATAACAACAAATTGTCAAACGTCAGAATCTACGCTCGTTATAATATTTGTTAAAATAATGTCCGTATATGTATTTTACTTTAATTACAACTGCCGACGTGAATGCCGAAGGTGCCGAAGTAATTGCCGAAGGAATTTAAGGTG
This sequence comes from Paramuricea clavata, assembly GCA_902702795.2. Taxonomy (NCBI): domain Eukaryota; kingdom Metazoa; phylum Cnidaria; class Anthozoa; order Malacalcyonacea; family Plexauridae; genus Paramuricea; species Paramuricea clavata. Next base: position 59,824 of record CACRXK020000795.1, read on the forward strand.
ATTTCATTGCGTGCCTCGGCAAAAAATATTGCCGAGGCATTGCCGAGGCAAACTCGAAAATTATCGAAAGACTTCGGCAATTATTTGCCGAGGCAAAAATAGTTGAATTTCGAGGGTTGCAAGAACACCAGTCACTTTTATACAAAATAACAGTTGATTTCAATATTTTAGATATCTCGAAGATTTGAGGAGCCTCCAAAGGAAGGTCAAAAAACCAACTGTGCGATATCTTTAGGGTACACATCTAACATGATATCGTCTGGAATACGAGAAACGATACGTTACTTGGCTGAACACAATATGGTAAGATTCGAAAAGGTTGATTTGATTTTATTTTTCTGTCATAAAAAATGTAAGATCCTCTTACACTCGAGTAATCACCTCTCTACTAACCCCCCACCTTATAACGCCTTTTAAAAGAAGAAATTCATAAGGCGTCGCTTCCTTTTGGACCTTTCCTCTTTAAAGTTGTCACTTTCACAACAAAAAGCACACGTGTTGTGCGTGGATTCATTAAATATTTTCAGACTTCAGTTGAAAGTTTATGTACGTTGTAGCTGACTGCTTTCTTACTTACAGTACTATACGTTTCCCTTAAACAAATGGCCCCATTTCTCTATTAAACCCCCGCTCTAATATATATTAGACGGATTTACAAAAGACGACGAGCAAACACGACGACGCAGTCTCCATTCAGCTCAAGATTGGGAGCTAAGGAGCTCGATTACTGCAATAAATTGAAGCTTTTTAAAATAACTTTAGAAGCGGTAAGTTCGGGAAAACGATCCAGTGTCTGCTATGAGACAGATTTTATGTAACTCCTCCAACGTCGCAACAAGCATTCACGTTGCTCCAATGACTTGAAAATCTTAGTTTTACGGTGTATTCAGAATGACAACGTTGTTGAGGATACCCCTGCGACCACAAATTTTCAAACTTTCTGTTTTGCATTTAAATTTGAATGTCGTATATTTGAGTGTGTGGGACAAATCTGAAATATATGTTAAGATGTTCACGACATATACTGCTTATTACTATGCTGCTTATTACTTATGCTGCTTATTGCTTAGATGGCGGATAATTAACAACTATTCACCGACACTGAGGTGGATAATTGTTTTTAAGTATTATTTTAAATTAAAACAATTTGTTTTTCAGCTCCCGTAATTGTTGTAAAACAAAACAGTATTTACACGCTTTTAGTATTCATTAGAAATAGCTTTAAAGAGTACCTCTACACACTGTTAAACAAACCTTTGTGGCTTTCTTCGTGTTTGGCGGAACCGCAACTTCGTTTAGTACAAAAAATTGCTCGTCTGCATGTAACCGCGGAACGAAACGGGAAAGCCATTTTGTTTTTGTTCGGAAGTGAAATTTTACTACGAGATTCGTTATATTTGCACATGCTCGTCATCTTCTTACGCCATTATGTACGCACGCCGTATAATCTCGTACGCAGTTGAAGCTTGCTTTAAGCCTTGGGAAAACTAGGAAACATTGTTGCGGAAACGTCATTGTTTCCTGCCAATATTTCGCCATGTTTCCCAAGGTGGGCAAACACTAGGAAACAATGTTTCCGCAACAAAAATCGCACTTGGAAACATGAAATGTTTCTGAATTTGATAGGAAACATTTCTGCTTCTCGGGAAGCAAATTGTGTTTCTGCAACGATGTTTCTACGGGTAGGCAAACACAGAAACACTTGAGGAAACATGGCGAATCACAATGTCTCCGCAACAATGTTTCCTAGTTTCCCAAGGCTTTACTACGAGATTTTTCAAAAATGCCGTTGTCAATTTACCCATGGTTGCGAGATATATCAGACGTCAGTACATGATTGGGTAAAAAGATGGCGTAAGAATATGACGTATCCAAACGAATCTCGTAGTCGTACTCGTAGGAACATCTATAGCTCTCTAATGAGAATTTCGCGACCAGTCATTGCACAGAAAAATGACCGTGTCGCTGAGTATTCATTGCTTGGCATCGTGGGCTCAGTCAAAAAAATTTCGCCCACTTTTTGTTTTGCTTTATTTTGATCTATCTAAATTATACATTTTAAGTTTTCTTCATTATTCTTGAGTCATCTTATATTGTTTTGGGGGCTTTTTCAACAAATCAAGAACAGAACTTTGTATTGAAATAATTAGTGCATGTAGTTCGCCTCATTAATATTCAGTACACGTCAGCATGTACAATCTGCCCCAGGTAAGATGAACAAGCTCATCTTAGCTGTCAATTTGTCGCCGCAATTTCTGATCGCGCTTAAACGTGGAAGGTTGTGCGCTGAAGTACGTATTATTATTATTGCCTGGTAAATGCAACTGTTTGAATCATGCTGATCACTAAACGTAAACTACTCTACATTGTTTGCTTGGTTTCGGTGACGATGTTTGTCTTTTATTGTAGTTTTATGCACCTAAAACGTACTTTAAATGAGCGTTATGCATTTCTACCTGATAAACAAGAATTGGAAATCCATGTCATCACAAACTATCCAGTGATGACTGAAAAACCTTGGAACGAAAATCAAACAGAAAGGAACAAAACCAGATTGTGGCAAAGACAGGAAGAAGTAGAAGAAACATTACAGAGAAATCTTAACCATCCATTAGTTACGGCTGTGCATCTGCTCGTTAATCAGCCATTAGCCGAACAAAGATTGCACGAACTTAATTTGCATAACAAGCAGAAAGTATTTCTACATCGCGTCAAGGCGTTGCCAACATACAGAGACTTCTTTGATTATGCAAACGACAGACTTAAAAATCAGGTTGTGATTGTGATGAATATGGATATCTATATTGGGGAAGGATTTGAAAAATTAAATAAGACATTTTTAGTAAAACAAAATGTATCTTACGCCTTAACAAGAAGTGGACGGCGGGAACAGAGGTGCAATATGGATGGAAAACGTGGGTATTGTGAAACAGGCTACATCGGTTCACACGATGTTTATATATTTGTGCTTACACAACGTTTAAAAGAGTCAATTCTGTCGCAGTTAGATTACGAGATGCATCTCTACGGAGGGGACAATAGACTGCTTTGGGTTTTGAAGAATCAGATGAAAAAGAAACTGCTCAATCCGTGTAGATACTTAAGAACATATCACAACCACTGCGTTGACATACACAGCAGTATAAGGCGAAGAATTAATGAAAACGGGAAAAGTGGTTGGGTGCCTCCTAGTGGATTATATAAGTGACATAAATGAGTGAATGCGCTATGCCAGCATAAATAGATTGTTTTAACTATGACGTCACAAAATTAAGTACGATAGCTTTAAAAAGGCAAAATATAATATTAAAACAGGCCAAAAAACAATCATGATACTAAGGAAAATACAAGAGAAGTTTTGATAATTTCAAATGTGGTATAAAATGCACGCAAAGCAATCCTAATGTCGTTGAAATCGATGGAATACATGACAAAGTAAGTATGAAAAACAATACAATCACTTGAAATGCATAGACAAAATTTAACATTTAAAATTTATCGAAAAACTCAGGAGCTATAAGGAAAGTTGTTTTAGCATTTAGGTGGAAAATGTCGAAGCACACAAATAGAACATTTAAGGGGGGGGGGGCTTAAAATATTGCTGCTATAAACATAGAATCACATTTTAGACAAAAAATACTTAACAGGCGAGGAAAATATATGTTTAAGTAACTACAAGCGGCTGAAAATTCATCTGTTTTGCTTGTAATATGCACAAATATTGTGCTCTGCTATTCCGTCTGTCTTCGTGTCACATTTTGTGGCAAGTAATAGCAGATTTACTTCATTGAAATACAGTTTAAATTTTGCTCCCTATATACCATTACACGTCTTCGGATCATATTTAGTATAGTCTTTTTTGTTCTTCGGGGAAAGGATTTTCGATAAAATTCCCTCAAAACCTTTGCAAAACAAACGTTTTCCGTCATCTTTTTTCTCAACCATGGTCCGTTACGTAATGGTCCTGCCTCGTTCTACCGTAGTACCGAGCTAATTTGCTCAGTATATCACTTCTCGCGCCTTGAAATGCAGGCGTTTTATCGAAGACGTAAAAGTCTGTAGTTTCCCGTTGTAAACAGACCGTGGGATATTAATTATTCATTTTTGTTCTTAAATATTATAAATCTCATTGTATGAATAGCCGTCGTCGTCACGTTCCCGTGCCACATCGTAAAGGTCTCCAATATGTTCGAACCAAGTCACGTTTTTGTGCATGAATCCTCATCATCAACTTGGCATTCATTAATTTCCAATGATATTTGGTGTATTTTTGATAACTTTTGTTGACTTCCAAAGACAACAAACGTGCATCTATAGCTTAATTTATTGTTAGAAGATTTTCGTTAAGCCATCGACATAAGTTTGCTAGTTCGGAGTTCAATGTACTTTCAATGTCTGATACATCAAAAGAAGAAAAATAAATAACCGTGTCATCAGCATACAACGATACATTGCAATGTTTCATACACGAAGGCATGTCATTTACATAAATGATAAATAATAATGGGCCCAACACAGCTTGTACAGGTTTAGCAGTTGATTGGCCATGTCGCTGAGTATTCATGGTTGATTGGCATCTTCCCGCGCTTTTTGTTTTGCTTCACTTTTCTCTATAAATTTTAAGTGTTCTTTATTATTCTTGATTCATCTTTGGGGCCTTTAGCCTTTCTTTAACCTTAAAAAATTCTATCAATAAATCAAAAACGTTGCGACTTTATCTTGAAATAATTTAGTAGTTCGCCTTATACAAATATTCAGTACACGACAGCATGTACAATCTGCGCATGCTCTGGTAAGATGAGCAAGCTTTCTGATCGTGCTTAAAGTTAGAAGGTTGTGGGCTGAACTGTGGATTAATACCTGTCAAATGAAACTGCTTGCATTATGACGATCATTGAACGGAAACAACTCTACATTTTTTGTTTGGTTTCGGTGACGACGTTTGTCTTTTTTTATTGTTTTATCCACCTAAAACCTACTTTAAATGAGCGTTATGCATTCCTACCGGATAAACAAGAATTGGAAATCCATGTCATCACAAACTATCCAGTGATGACTGAAAAACCTTGGAACGAAAATCAAACAGAAAGGAACAAAACCAGATTAATGCAAAGACAGGAAGAAGTAGAAGAAACGTTACAGAGAAACCTTGACCATCCTTTAGTTACGGCTGTGCATCTGCTCGTTAATCAGCCATCAGCCGAACAAAGATTGCACGAACTTAATTTGCATAACAAACACAAAATATTTCTACATCACGTCAAGGCGTCTCCTAGATACAGAGACTTCTTTGATTATGCAAACGACAGACTTAAAAATCAGGTTGTGATTATGATGAATATGGATATCTATATTGGGGAAGGATTTGAAAAATTAAATAAGACATTTTTAGTAACACAAAATGTATCCTACGTCTTAACGAGAAGTGGACGGCCGGAACAGAGGTGTAATATGGGTGGAAAACGTGGGTATTGTGGAACGGGCTACATCGGTTCACACGATGCCTATATATTTGTGCTTACACAACGTTTAAAAGAGTCAATTCTGTCGGAGTTGGATTACGAGATGAATGTCTACGGAGCCGAAAATAGACTGCTTTGGGTATTAAAAAACCAGATGAAAAAGAAACTTCTCAATCCGTGTAAATACTTAAAGACATATCACAACCACTGCATTAACATACACGGTAGTGTAAGGCCGAGAATCGATGAAAAAGGAAAAAGTGGTTGGGTGCCTCCTAGTGGATTATATTAGTGACATCAGAGAGTTCTTTTAAAACATTGGCAGCATAAAATGACGCCACAAAATTAAAAACGCATTAAAAATATCAAGATTTTGAGCATCATGCACGCTCGATAGAACTGACCGTAGCTACATTAGCCTGAGTACGAGGCTCGAACTTGCGGCCCTGCAATTCCGGTACAGCCGGCGCTCTTACTATTAAGGTACAGAGTCCAGTTGCCCAGCATTAACCGGAATCGCAGAGTCGATTCCTGCCGGAGGGTGTACCGTTTAGGTCTACTATATAAATAATTCTTAGTATACAAGAACTTATATATATTGCTTAGTACATAGTACAAGAACTTATATAATGCTTATAGTATATAATACAAGAACTTATATAATGCTTAAGCCTGGCGCACACGATGCGATTTTAGTCGGCCGATAAAAATCGTTTGACTAAAACTTACAAAATCGTTGTGTGTGCGGTGTCATTTTTAACCGATTTTTGTTGCTCGATTTTAATCGGACAACATCAAAACGTTTTGATATTATACGATTTTTATCGGTGGAATTTTAAGTATAACCAATCAGATTTTATGCTGTGATCACGTGCTTGTATTTATTTGGCAACATGCATGGCGGCTACAGTTCAGGGAGCATATTTTTTTCATAATCGTGTGTGGAGTATACCGATGTATATCGGTATGTCAAACGATTTTTATCGGCCGACTAAAATCGCATCGTGTGCGCCAGGCTTGAGTATATAATACAAGAACTTATATAATGCTTATAGTATATAATACAAGAACTTAATGCTTAGTATATAATACAAGAACTTATACAATGCTTAGTATATAATACAAGAACTTATAGTTTTTCGTTTTACCTAAAAAAAAGGGAACAGTGAGACCGAAGGAAACAGTGAGACCGAGGGAAACAGTGTTTTGTGTGGACCCGGGACCGCCGTTGTTGGATGATGATGGATTATCATAAAAAACAAGACGCTCGAAATTGCGGTGTTCGTGCCAAAGTTTAGCACCGCTACCATTATGTAGCAGACGGTTTTTGGGGGGAGGAGTTTGTTCGGAGACAAATGCTTCCTTAAAATTAATTAATCTCGGGACCGACTACTCTGGATTTATAGTCTAGGACCTGTATACGAGTTTGTATGCATTTCATTTAGGACAGATAATCGCAACTGTTTTAGGGCAAGTTGACCATGACGGTCGACATGGTAACGCTGCCCGAACCCCAATCCGGGGCGAAACGTCCAAAACTGACCACAACCAAAAACGACGCTCTCGCCATAGTGCTATCTACCAAACCATAAAAGCTTTAGCTATTCTGAGGTGCTTATATGGTTCAGAGATGGTGCTTTTAGGGGTGGTCATTGGTAAGTGTGAAATGCCTAGCACTGATATTTCACAAGAAAATGACCATGCAATACTCATAGTCAAACGTCAATTTGTGACTTACAAATTCAGATAAACAGCAGTGGACCTACATTACCTTTTTTCCTAAATCTTTTTTATAGAAACATAATTGGTACTTATTTAAGTATATTATCACTGCTTTGCTGTAAAATAGTTAATGCTTTGTGACCGAAATAATAATTTGAAATGTACCTACCTCCTGCAAATGGACGTATTTGGCCAAATTCTCCACTTTACTCCGCTGTTTATCGCCAATCTCGTTGAAATCCTTTCAAACATGTACGGCAGCTCAGACATAATGGTATCAAGCACATTTTAAACAAGTTTTAAAAAGGTTTCAAGCAGATCCTAGCTGTTTAACCATCAACAAGGTAAAACCACAACTTTGTCCAATTCGGCGCCATTTTGTCATCCCATGTCGGTTGTAAACAATTCGGCATTGTTATTCTTCCATCCAAGCCATTTTCATTCCAATAAT